>UZAN01047745.1:5413-22980 GCA_900618425.1 Echinostoma caproni | reverse complement strand
CTACGTTTATGCAATCCTTGTCTCCGGCACAAACTCGAATACAGCAACGGAAGGTGTTCATACCCACTGAACTCCTAACTTGTTCGCACGTATTCATTCGAATTGATGCGGTACGTAAACCGTTACAACAGCCTTACGAAGGACCTTTTCGAGTTATTTCGCGTCACGAAAAGTTCTTCAAGGTTGATCGACATGGTCGCGTCGATACGATTAACATCGAACGGCTCAAGGCAGCATATGTCGACGATGGCATAGTGCACGCCCGTTTGAGACCCGACGGTATCATTGAAGGGGACAAAAGCAAAAGGCGGACCGGGCACTCGGAATTATTTCCGAATGCTACAACCAGAAGCCAACGAAGCTCAATAGGATCTCGGTGCTCTACACGAACACATGCAGTGTAGGAACACAAGTGGAATGAGCTCCGAGTAGAGGCCTCATGACGCGCTTGCATAGCCATCACAGAGACATGGATGAAAAGAGACTTCTCTTTAGTTACTGCAGGGCCCTTGGTCTATAGACTAAATCGCGTCGATAGGAAGTATAGGAGAGTTGGGGGTTGAGTTGCCCTACTAATACAGGGTGGCATGCAGAGTCAAGTCTCATGGGTGGAGCACACAAATACTGTGCGTGTACAGAAGTCCATCTTCATCAACCGAGGAGGACACCCAGCTTCCAGCCTACTTAAATATAGGCAACTGGTTCGATGCTGGACTAATCATAATGGTGGATTTTAATGCTTTAGAGATTCGTTGGGAAGACAGCTGGGCACCGAATGGTACATTTGGTGCAAAGTTGACGGAGTCTATAATTTTGAAGACCCTCCACCAGCATGTACGACAGCCAACAAGATGGCGACAGGGCCATGCACCTGGACTCCTAGACTTAGTACTCACCAAAAGCCAGAATAAGGTGAGCAGTCTCGAAGTTACGATGGCACTGGGCAGGAGTGACCATGGGGTGATCCAGTTTGCATAACGCGATCACCCATCACACCCACCTCACAAGCTAAGAAAAAAATTTGGGAAACCAGATTGTAGGGGTCTCGTTCAGGCAGCCTCAGCTATCTGCTGGGAGAGACAGAGAATATCGGTAGAGGAAGACTGGCGGGTCATCAAGGGCGGCATACTTACATTGACGGACCCATTCGCTCCTCTGAGAAGGTTACGCCGACAGGGGAAACCACCCTGGTGGACGTGGAGGGCGCACAGGGCGCAATGCATGAAAAGGCGAGCCTGGAGGGTCTTTAGGGAAACAAACGGCCACAGCCGTTTCATAGTCTTCAAACGGACAAGGTAAAAGCTCTACGGGTTCAACTTAGCTGTCGCCTGCGGTATTAAGTCCGCCTTACAGAAAAGGCCCGGACATGTCCGAAGGTCTTCTACATTTATGTCCAATCCAAGGCAGCAGTAAGAGAGATGGTATGGTGTATCACCGATGCCACGGGCGCCCAATCAAAAACAATCTCTGACAATGCGGAACTATTGAGAGAGTTTTTCGAATGGGGGCACCGGGCGGATTNGCGGATTCCGGGAGAGAACCTGAGACTGTAACTCCAACACTGACAGGCGAAATGGCGCAGTTTATCATAACCATCGCAGAGTTAAGAAAGGAGCTTCAGGAACTTAACCGTCCAATGCGGCTGGAGCGGTTGGAGTTCATCCAGCCACCTTAAATCCCTTGGCTGAAGTGTTGCCCGAACCCCTAGCCAAACTGTTTAATCAGTCTCTGAGTGCAATGAGTTACCTAAGGACTGGAAAGTAGCCGAGGTTGTTCCTACACACAAGGGGGGTTGTAGGGAAAACGTCAATAACTACCGACCAGTGAGTCTGCTATCAGTGGCACTAAAGGTCATGGAGAGGATCATTAGGAAGCACATAGAAGTCAACATGGAAATAAATGAGATGATCTCGGCTGGACAGCATGGTTTTCGTAAACGGAGATCATGCCTAACAAACCTACCATCGTTTCTGGATGAAGTGACAGAGAGAATGGATCCGGGGGAGCGGGTCGAAGTTTGCTATCTGGACATTCAGAAGGCCTTTGACTCAGTGAACCATTAATTTCTAAAACTAAAGATTGCAGCCCTAAAATTTGCCCCCGGGGTACTCAACTGGACAAGGGCATACCTAACGAATAGAAAGTTCTATGTAAAGGTAGGAAAAGGTAAATCAGGACTGGCATTTTTTACCGGCAGTGTTCCTCAGGGCTCAGTCCTGGGGTCACTACTGTTCCTGGTCTATATTAACGACCTGACGCAGAGACTGTACTGTCCCAGTTTCTTGTTTGCGGATGACCTCAAGGTAGTAGGGTCTTCGGAATCAGAAGTAGTCCCGAAGGATCTGAACTTTCTTCTCAACCGGGCAACGTCTGGGAGCTACAACTGAGCGTAAGTGCAAGCAGCTTCTACTGGATCAAGATGCCAGTGAAAGGAGGTTCTTGGGATCCTCCGGTTCCCAATACATCGACAGAGCTACAATGGTCCCAGACCTCGGTGTACATGTAAGCGAGAACTTTAAAATCTCCGGCCAATGTATAGCATCAAGGAAAATTCAAGCACTGTTCCAACGCCTAAGGACAGCACCATCCAGAGACTCAAAAGTTCTTCGACCACTGTACAAAACTCTGATAAGGCCGCATCTAGAGTATTGCGTTCAGTCTTGGGCTCCAAGTCTGATTCAGGATTCCCAAACACAAGAACAGGTACAACGTACGCGGTGACCCTATCGAGGACTAAAAACAAATAAAGGGGAGCTCGATCGCGAGCAAGGTTCTCCTCAGATGCAGTGAAAACTCGGCTCTCAGGAGCGACGAGTGGAAATTGATGAAGCCAAGGGCTTTCAGAAGCGTCATAGCAAAGTTCTTTGCCGTATAATCGGAGATGTTTTAGCCACGGTATGGCTGTTCTGAAGCCCGGCGTGCTCTACTCTTAAATCTCTCGCCGTTTGCACCTGGGTTCATACCACGATTAACAACTGACTGGCGACAAGCCTGTTAATAATAATAATAAGTGTATATTTCACGAAGCCCCGTGAGGCATGCATAGGCATGTTCAAATGTACAACATAGTCGTCCGTACAGGAGAGACCCAAAAGGGGGAAAAATTGAAGGTCGCAGTGAACATAATTACAAATGGAACACAGAGTGGACGAGGTATCAGATAAAAAAGGTTGGGGATGGCTGAATGCTCTAAGAGAGCTAGTCGGTGGGAGTAAGACCAAAAACGAGAATTGTTATACCGGATGAATAATTAAATGATTGGAAACACGACAAGCAGTGAGTAAAATAGGAAGAGGCGGCATGCAGATCGTTGGACGGAAACCGGCACAAGAGCGGATAGGGTGAAGCAGAACAAAGTGAAACTCTCATGAAATATATATGCACTTCACGTTGTGAAACGGATGAGTTCTGAAGGGTCTTGTTCAATGGTCTCAGGGGCTCCGATCAGCAATGGATTGATTGGGGTTATTTACGTTATTTAGGCGTTGGTCGCTTTGATGTGGGACTGACTAGATGCTAGGCACCTAACCTTAAAACACCTTGTAGGTGAGGCAGGGGGTGCGTTCCTCAACCTGGTTCGGAATGCGGACGCATGTAGTCAAAGCGGTGGATGCAGCCGCGCCCAACAACCATTGCCCGTGCCCAATTGTCAATTGGTGGTGTAGACCCCAAGCCTTCGTCAGGCTCAAACCAACCGGATCTGGAATAGAAAGGCGTACATCAGCAGTCTGGGTTGCAGCCTAGCTGACAAGGGATAAGGGAAGGAAATAGAAGGAAGCAAAAGACCAACTCTAATCAAGCAGGGTGCTTAGGTGCTTAGGTGGACGGATGTTGTCGGAATGTCTAGTTCTACAGAAACAAAATGGGGGTGGATACCCGTATTGATAGAACATCAGTTGATAGAGTACACACACCTACCTGGTTAGCATGTGCCACGGAGGGGAGCCATTGGAGTCGGAGGAGAACCGGAGAGAATGATTACGAGGTCAGGAATATTGGGTCACAATACTTATAAAAGTATGTACCGAATTAGGTTGTGTTCCACAGATCCAGCTTCGAAGCTGGGAGGCATGACGGTGTGCACGCAAGCAGATATGCATCGCTGACCCTGCATAGGTGGAAGGAGCATCACGAAATAAAGTACTGTCCTGCGAAATTAGCCCAAGCCTTACAAAGGTCAGAAGAGACAGGTGAAGACGGTGAGCCCCATGTGTACTTCTTATCAGAACAAGAGAGAAAACGGCTGCAGGGATGCTGATGCGCCCGTGGTAGAAGACCTGTAGTGAACGGAGTTGGGGACAAAATCCCAATTACGACTCACTACTCCAATTGAGCACCGACCCTGTCCCCAATATGGTCCAAATGGGGATACGAGAGCGAGATAAATAAGAGGTGATGGGTAGAGGTTTAAATGGGATAAAAAAGGCACGCACCTGTTTTGACCAATAACGGATTGCAGCTTGAACTGGTAGATGGGGGAACAGAGTGGCACTATACCAACCACCACCATCCTCCCAAACCGGGTATAGACTGGGCCCTGGATGGACTGCATCACCATACGAAGTGTCCCGGCAACCTGGGCACTATCGGCTCATGGACATATCTTAATGTGTGTGCTGAAAGACGAACACAGAAGACGCGGAGTCTGATGAATGGCAAGATGGTCATCGGTGCCTTCTAATGTTCCAATCCTCTCTCAACGCATTTTAGATAGGACGTAAGCATAAAACCTCGTCGGGTTCTGTTCTGCTTTATCAAAATCCCATGCTCATTTTCGTACCTGTCTCCTCGTTGCATATCCTGCGCGTGGTTTCTTGCTGCTTTGAAGCTACCACATGCTTGATACGAGTTGAGTTGTAAAGTGCCACTTCCGACTCTTTGTGGTCAGAGCTCTCTTTAAACTTGGTTTCCGCCGTGGTAACCGTTGTCTGAGTCGCCTGGGCCTCAGGGGCGCAAACACTTCGGTGAGCCTTAGTAAACCATCTTTAATTGCAGTCTATCTACCTTCGATGATAGGCTCAGCTGTTAACAGTTCCCAGCCTAAACCTAATGCTACCGCTTGAAGACTCTCCTCTTGTACACTCCATACAATCGGACCATTTTGATGTCTAGCTTAGTGTACTGTGCCAGAAATTTTAATTGAAAGACTATATGGTCGTATCCGTCTAGAGGGACCTATATCGTGAGACTAAAGATATTTGACCTTGCTCTAAATATAGCCAAGTCAAAGATTGATGGCTTTTGGTTGAAACGGAACCGAGTGGGTTCCCTTACATGCTGCACAAGCGCGTGCGAATGAATCCATTCCAGCAGCGCCCATTCCGCAGTTCCTCTAGGAGTTTTTTCTTCCGCTAAGCACCTCTTGTAGGGTATGCATTAGTTCATTATAGTCATCCGTTGCTGAATTTGCTACCCTATAAATGCAACCAATGCTTACAGGTTCCAATCCAATCCCTAGGTGGAAAGCAGTAACCTGAATATTGGGAGTAGCCAACTGCAGTGGCCGCCAGCATCGGGGACAGGTGGTCTGCACAGCTAAGATGACTCTACCCCTTGCCTCCCGTCGACTCTATCCTGTCTAAATTCGGTATACTCGTGTAAACCCAGGACCATAGCTTCATTCTTGAGCCAGGTCTCAGTGACAACAGTGATATCTGCGTGTGCTGTCCTGGTATTCAGCTTCCCCCATTTTCCCCCAAGGCTGCAGACACTGGTATACCAGACAGTCAAATCTTGGAACCTTAGTCTTGTTTCACTCAGGCCGCTTCGTGTTAGAGTGCCCTTAGGAGTGAGACCTAAGGGATAGTCAAGTTTTTCGCTTTAGGGGAGGGCGACTCCTGAATCACTTTTACGTCCCATTTATTGCCATTATTCTAAGTTCTGATGTCCTAACCGCTCAAATAGTTTTTCACTCCATCTTCTGATGGAGACGTAAATTGACCGTTCATTAGTGCCCTTTGCACTGATAGCCGCAGCGTCGTCGTCAGCGTATCTGCAACAACCGTTGTTCAACTGGCTGACCTAGGACTTTGAGTGTTTGAACTCGTTTTTTGCGCTATGTAAATTGCGTCCTAAAAGAGAAGTATTTGACAAGAACATTTAACACGTCGCAGTCAGCAAGATGTTGAGTGAGAATGCCACGGTCAAGCGAATCAAGGGCGCTGGCATAGTCAAGAAAAATAAGGCGAACAGTTCCAGGACTCTTATCAAGAACTAAGGCTATAGAATGAACGACACGCCACAGCGTCAACATTCGATCAAAAACATCAAAGAGGGTAGTCAAACGGTTCAACAGAACTCTTTCAAAGACCTTCAGCAGGACTGCGGTACACGCAATCGGTCGGTATCCTAAAGAACCTTTCTTTGGAATAGGTCTATACCGGAAGCCCTCCAGGAGTCAGGGATCTCGGTCAGAGAAACAGGGTTGGTGTTTTCTGAATAATTAAAAACGGACAGTACATAACTAGACCCAGAGAAGGCAGAAAATTACCGGTTTAATTATTCTACGTCAAAACAGGAGCTCCATCGTGTGCCACAGAGTTACTTCAAAGCCAACCACATCTCGCGACAACTCTGGTTACCCACGATAGTCTCAACATACATCCGATTCAAGCGCTGAATCTCTGCCTTGATAATAATTGAGAGTCGTTTTACATTGTAATGTCTGACAATTGTATATTCTTTCTCCTTATCACGTCGAAAGCGTTTTAGGAGAGGCGATAAAAACCTGCCAGTACGGATATATTGTCTCGATCAGGCAACACAAATCAAAACAGAAATTAAGGTAGCCGGTGAGATGTTCGCATCTAGAAGAGTTATTGGAATTGGAAAAGACAGAAGAATCGGTTGGGGAGATCACATCTTGGAGTCGAGATAAGTAATCCTGAGCAAACTTCCTCCTTTGTATCATTCAGAATGCTACCTGTGCTTTTTTACGATGAAACATTTTACCATAGATTTTTGGGTGCCAAAGAATTAAACGGTGGTCGGATGTGCTCATAGGAGCTCGTTTTCTATAAAGAAGACGTCTGTAATATTTACGAAAATGCCGTCAACCTGGGCCTCCAAACGAGTGGGAAAGTGCACAAAATTAACCAAACCTAAAGTTATTGAGAAAGGAATATCAAAATGATTAAAATCATCATCCTCAATATAAAGTGACTGGTCTAAGCTTGTCACGAATTGTGTTGAGATAGATTCGAAGAACACTGAGATGTCAGAAGTGGGTATATCAGGGACAGTGTAAATGTTTGCTAGCAGGGTATAATGAAATTTACTTAGAAAACGGGGTTTATATTGAATGACAATGTAGTTGGTTCTTCTTATATTAGAATGAAACAAAAGACGATAGCTATTGCACCATATACGGTTGACACAAGTGACTACTCCACCACCTCTTTTATTGAAGTTCACAATCCGATTGTCTCGAAAGATATCAAGCAGGACAACGCCGTCCTTATTGTCGGGATGTGACCAACTTTTCTGGAGTATAACAATTCAAACGCTTTTGCACACCTCATGTAACGTACGACGCACTTTATCAACTTTTCCCGGGAGTGAACGGATGTTACTGGAAATAATAACGGGAACAGTCAGTTTGTTGATGGAATGCTGCCTAAAAGCAATCCCCTAACCAGCGCAGTGTTTTATTTGTTTTCATTTCCCCTTCTTTCTTAATCCGTTGTAGCGATTTTGCGCCCAATGTGCAAAACATGAAAGTTGGTGTTCACACGTGATAAAACGAAGGAAAAAAATGTGTAACCACAGGACAGCACTTGACTTTGAAAATTGAACGAATTGAGTTGATAATATACACTGAAGTTAGAACGCAGTTCTCCACTGCAAAATTGCGAAAAAGTCAGATGGTAGATTTTGGCACGGCTGAATGCAAAAGCCCCGCAGTGAGAACTGCGCCAATGTTATTGCCTTTAAGGTGGCCCTGGATGCATGTTGTCAGCAACGTTCCCGAAGTTGATTTTAAGTACTTACAGAGAGAACACCAAGAATAAAAAGCACCTTAGCTGGAAGTTTGTGAAATGGAGTAAAATGGGGCTTGATTGTCGAATCTGTTCTCAAACTGACTACCCTGGCACGTGTATTCTGTGCATAGGAACGACTGTGGATCTTAAAGCCTCTAAACAATGAGGCTAGGAGACATCCTTGCTTGTTTTCCTCACTTTCAGCATATACACACGGATACAACGTTCTGGAAACGGGGCTTAATTACGAAGATTGCGAGTAACAAATGATCTTTACATAATATATCAAGCTTGTCCCGTCAGCCGACAACACAACGAACAAGACCATCGATTGGCAAGAGCCACATTCGTCCTATGAGAAATGAAATGACGTAAACATAACAAGACGATGATCGTCATTCAAGTCCACCCCGGAATCTATACAAACCTGTGCTCCCTTCTTCAATAGGGACACCGCTTGTTTCAAGGGGGTCCAACGAATAGCAACAAAGATGATCGAAGGGTAGTGAGGGAAGACAGAGACTACAGGATCTCGGACTCTTCTCCTTGAAAAGAAGACTGCGAGTTTGCCTGCTAAAGAAATTTACAATTATAATTGGCTTATCCAGGACTGATCAGGCTGCGTTCTTCCAGAGGTTGCAAAGCAACACTAGGGGCATATGTACAAGCTGAAGAAACTGAGCACGGTACTAAACGCTTAGGAATAGGCCTCAAATCAATTTTCGGTTCTTCCGTTTCCTAACCACCCCAACAAATGGACGCTTCTGAATGTGAGATCTGTCGACTGAAAAAAGGAGAAAGTTTTCTTTTCTTCCTCTTTCCTTGCAGAGGCAGAGACGACTGGAACGAGAAAAAAACGTAAAGAATCACAATAAAGAGCACTCGCAGTGGCAGGGGCAAAAACCTGGCTCATTACCGAAGGAACTCTGGACTCTCGATTGGCCGTCGCCATCTCCTGGCTGGTTCAACCTGATCAAACCAGAGGTGACCCAGTTCAATGTTCTTTGATCACTTGTCTCAACTCTACTAATCTCTACCACTGTAGCATAAGCTCTTGGCACCCAGTAGCTTAGCACAGTTTCTGTTCCCTTCGCACTTTGAGCGCATCAAATCCATCAAGAAACAAATTTAGTATCCCTCCCGTATNGCGTGTGCTCTGGGAACTGTAAGCGAGACGATCGCCCTGCAGGCTTTGGATAAGCAGGTGGTTAATCAGAGCTGAGAGCTTATGGTAATCTCATCACACCCTTTAGGACCCAGGAACTAAGCTAGACAGACCTAATAAGGGAAACGCTCCAGGAAAAACCCATCCTGTCGCAGACAAAACCGATGGAAGAGAGAGGACGTTTGTCGGAGTAGGCTCGCCCAAATCTGAACATCTCAAATTAGCCGTTCCATTCAAAAGTTTAAACTCACCTTCCATAAATTTTTCCAGGAATGTTCCAGCCCGTGCAAAAAGGGACCGACCTCAACGTCCCAGTTGCACCGTAACAGACTAGATGACCACGAGGTTTCAATAAACTTATTATCTACGATCACTAACGTACTGGGCAGCCTCCTAAGAAAGCTAGAAGTGAACGTTGACATAGATTTCGGCAGAAATCGCAACGTGATGATTAGGGGCCTAGCTGACGCACACTTTCGGCAGACACGCGGGCGCAAACAAGACCTACTCCACCAGGTACTCAACAGCTTGCGCTTTGCTAATATTCCAGAACATGTCCACATCAATGAAGTCCTGCGTTTGGGGAAATGGAGGGAAACCTCCCAAGTTGGTTGTTAATGTAAACCAAGATCTACGCTGGTAGAATTCCAAAACACTAGATACCCGAATTCCATGTTAGCAGCAGCAGGCCACGTGCAGCTCTTAACAGACGGAAAGATCACCGTAGTCCCTGATTACGCGAATGGCTGGAAGAGTGTAGCTTTTATGCCACCACCCTCATCAGGCAGCGCCAGGCGACTGTGCGTGAGGGTACAACCTTCCACTCTAAAGGTTTCATCGAGCCCTAATTCCCGGAGACCTGGGTCCTCTACAAATTAATCGGCATCTTTGTTAAGCCATTCCAGCAAAGAAACAGCCACTTTGAATGNACCTTTTGCTGCTGTAAACTGTAAACTGAGTCTGCGGGGGTCCACAGAGGAAGAACCCTGCCACCGATATGAAAAGCGGCAAGTGCATTCCTTTTCCGCTAAGGAAACACATGGTGGAGACATTGAATTTTCCCTACATCAATGCCTGCAGCCTCATGAACAAGTGGCTTGCAGAAAAGAAGACAAATCTGGAACCGGGAATATTGAGCGCAAGCCTCAAACCCGAGCACTACTTCAAGACTTCAAGACATACTGTAAGGAGCAGGGCCGGCCACTTGCATAGGATTCACTGAAACGTGACTGAAACCAGATCTCAACACTGTGGGATTACACCCAGGTACACACAGGTATTTTGGCCTATCGATGTGATCGCACTGACATTCGCATCAGTGGTGGTTCACTAAATTCGTAGGTAAGCACCCAACTCTAGTAGCCATAACCAAGAGGAGGACGGTAAGCATTCAATCCACCGGATGGACATACCTCAGTCCTCGGTCCTCAAAAGCCGAGAATGATCAGTTGGTCGTCTACCTCAGGCAAGTAACGGAACACGCCAACAGAGTTCTGCTTTTAGGCAGCCTAAACACCCCTGAGATTGACTGGCTGATGGGAAACGCACCACCTAGCGGCTTTGAAGAGAATTCGCTTGGCATAGCGCTCAACTCAGCCCTGGTGTAGCACATAGAGCACCCGACAAGATGGACAGGACAGGACAGTTCACAGGACTTGCGGCATGAGCCAGTAAGGTAGTCCAGTTACTTGCGTTTACGGGTCATGGGTGTCTCGTAACGCCACGACAGTGGGTTGATTGGTTCTTGGTGGTGTAATGGTACTGCCGCGGATGCGGGACGCCAATCCGGTTTGCTGTCGATGAAAGCAGCACCAACCGATCAGTCACAGGCTAATTAGGAGTTCTAAGTACCCCTCCAGCAAACAGTATAGAACCCTCAGACATGAGAAAATAGGTTAAGGTGAGAAAAGAAGAGCATGCTAGTACGGGGAGGAGGGTGCGGAAAGCTGGATTAAGACAGGTGAGGAGAAAGTAGTCGAGTGTAAGGGATGGTATAGTTAATAAAAAAGAATATGAGAGGGGATCTGTTCTAGGGAAAGTTGAAAATGCAATTACCNACGACTCTATGAGAGAAGTAGTTTGCTCTTCCTCTCTTTACCGCCCGAGGTTTGGCCAGTTTCAGCTGGTGTCCTCTTGAGGCTGGGTTTTCACTGAGGGAGAACAGTTGCCTGCTAGGCTGAGAGAGTCCCTTCAGTCTATTGAAAACCTCTATTGGGTCNGGAGGTCTGAGTACCCCTCCAGTAAACAGTATAGAACCCTCAGGCATGCGAAACTAGGTTAAGGTGAGAAAAGAAGAGTATGCTAGTACGGGGAGGAGGGTCCGAAAAGGTGGATTAAGACAGGTGAGGAGAAAGTAGTCGAGTGTAAGGGATGGTATAGTTAATAAAAAAGAATTTGGGAGGGGACCTGTTCTATGGAAAGTTGAAGATATGATTACCACCAAGGACTGTCGATCTTTTTATTCCTTAGGCCGATGCGGGAAAAACTTCGTCCCACACCTCATCAAGCCCTTATTTGAAGAGTTCCAACGTGGATACCGAGACAACCTCATCAGGAAGTCTGTTCCAGGCGTTAACGACTCTATGAGAGAAGTAGTTCGCTCTTTTTCTATTTAACGCCCTAGGTTTAACCAGCTTCAGCTGGTGTCCTTTTAAGGCTGGGTTTTCACTGAGGGAGAACAGTTGCTTGCTAGGCTGAGTCCTTTCAGTATCTTTAAAACCTCTATTAGGTCAACGCTCATTCGCCTATGAGATAGGGAGATCAAGTTTAGCTCTATCAGGCGCCTCGTGTACGGCATCGTCCTCAAGGTAGGAAAAAACCTAGTGAAGCGTCTCTGTACTTGTTCTAGAGCCTTTTAGTCACGTACAAGTTTCGGCGCCCATGCCTGCATGCAATACTCGAGGTGGGGTCTCACCAGGGCCTTGTAGAGAGGCAGTAACACTGCAGGTTCCCTAGATGCCACTGTTCTCCTTAGTAAGAACAGCGCCTTGGAAGCCTTTGCTGAGGCCTGCTGGCACTGTCTTGTAGACTGGAATGACTCGTGTATGACGACACCCAGGTCCCTGACTTCGTCAGTCATTCCGACTGCTGTGGGCCCCGTACCGTTCATCACCCTCGTCTCTGCGAGAGATCCCCCTAGGATAAGCTGTTTGCACTTGCCAGCATTTAGCGGTAACAGCCACTCCTCCGTCCATTTTGAACTTCGTCCAGGTCGGCCTGTATGGCATTAGTAGACGGGTCACCGACAATTTTTACATCTTCAGCAAACAGGAAGGAGGGGTGTATTATTTTCTTAGTCAGGTCGTCTATGTAGATGAGGAATAAGAGAGGTCCTAGCACGGACCCTTGGGGCACGCCACTGCAGACTGCTCTGACCTGACTCCACCTGACCTGACCTGTCCTCTTATGCTGCTTGGGAATTGAGTTGGATATACTATGACTGTAACGTGGGTGGTAAAAAAAGACTAATGTAATGAATGGATAAAACTGATCCGTTTCACGAGTAAAGGAAAAATTGCGCAATGCGCGCTGCCAATTCGAGGATTTAGTGAAATTTTGCGCAAGTTCGCGCGGCAGAACGTGTAAGATTGCGCGTTATTTTCGCGTTTTTTGATGACAGCGCTATCAGCAGGACAAATCACAGGTGAAGGCCTTCTCACGCCCTAAATTTGGAAATTTGCGTTATGGATGAATCAATGATATTCGATAGTGTGCTAATAAGGTCACCAGGTGCGACCATAGTTCGTGTGCCTGAGAGCGCGCTATTCGTTACAAAATTCAACAGTGCGGTACCTGTTCTGCAACTGATTGTTGACGAGGCGGCACTTACCAGTAGAATAGCGTTGGGGTTAAATGAAAGGTATGTCGCAACTCTTTTAATTGGATTAGACGCAGAAGAGTATGCCGCGTAGAAAATCTCTGACAATTATTGAAAATTTGTGTGCATTTTGTCAGCAAGACGAAGATCACCCGCTCTTGGGAACACTTGTTCGAACTTCTGAAATTATAGCTCATTCAAATTGTATCGTAAGTGTCACTTGGTTTTCTTCACTGTGGCTTTATAGTACGCTGCTAGTGGCTTATCTCAAGATAAAGACGATGGCAAAACCGAGGGAGAGTACGTCGAAGGCTTCCATATCTCCGCAATAAGAAAGGAACTCAAACGCGGTCGACATTTGTGCTGCTGTCATTGCCATCACTATGGTGCCACTGTAGGCTGTGTTGTCGGGTCCTGTCCTCGTTCATTTCATTTGCCATGCATCAACAAAGCCAAAGGAATAACTCTGTTCAAAGATCCTTTCCCATCATACTGTAAACGACATGCACCGCGACAGGTAATTTCTAATACAGTTTTTTTTCGTATTGAAATCTTCTGTAGCTTTACTCATGCACCCCGTTTTGTAAGGTAATCCAACAGCACACTGCTGAGTGCACACGCATGGGTAGGAAATTTGGGGCTATTTTCTACGGACTTGTCGACAGTGAACCTTCCAAATATTGTTTCACATGCCGTATTGCAGGTGAATATCAATCAGGCATCGATAAATAGGAGTTAATTGGGATATTTGCTTATGCTTATTAATAAACACAAGCATAAGAAAAATTCTCGGAGATGACGCATAAGCCCTCATACTTGATTTGGGGATGATTTGGCTTGATATAGATTCAGTCTGACAGGAGGAAAAGACAAATCGCTCATATCAAAGGTACATGCCGCACTTTGCGCCTGCATGGCCCTCGACTTTCCTTCAACGGATCAATTCACATCGCTGCAGTTCTTAGGTTGCGCTTTATGATTGCGAAATCTGACCTTTGTGTTGAGGAATCCTCGCCTTTGCATTTGCAATCTGTTTCCAAAGTGCTGCTGGTTTTTACGGAAAATAGCTGGTGAGCATGGGTGATAGTGGATAGGCCATCGCCGAAAGCCAGGACCCTTCATATGATAATAATTATTACCATACTACTACTACTTGAGTCCAGACGAGTGACGCTTGAGGTAGTGGGTATCATTTTAACAGTCTGGTTTTCAGAGGTTTCCTTGACAGTAAAATATAAGAGATCACAGCGAGCCAGCAAAAGTGGATTGTTTTGATTTTGGTATCACCATATGAAGCGCATCTACTGTCAGGGTGTCATGTATTGATTTCGTTTTTGCTTCTTCGAATAGGTGTTATCCACATTACATATTCATATTGCCTATTTGTGTATCATGGGTTTAGCAGTAACTTATAAGGTTCGCATAATTACACCGCACAGCAAGGTCATTTTGGTGATCATATTACAAAGATGACATATACTCTACATGTGTTCACTGACCTGCTAAACTTTGGTTTACCTGCATTTTCAAGGTTTTGGATCCGTGGTTCCGGTTGATAGACGAAATTCCAACGTGCTGCGTGTGCTTGTTTCCAATTCTCGCGGAAAGTTCGTCCCCTAAATCTAATGTCGAGGATCAGAAATCAAATGCTGCTTCCGCGGACGTAGTGCCATCTACCCCTATACATAAAGAAACGTCGGGTATCAGACGACCGCCGCGGCGATCGTGTGTGACAGTTTCTACACCAAAATGTATTCGAGTCTCAACTGATCTTTCAGCCACGAAGCGAAAGACATCACTTTTGAAGTAAGTTATTCGGAGTAGTTCACGAATTTCACATCTTGCTTTGTGAATTGATGGACAGACGCTAAGCACATGACGTAGAAGAGGTATCAGAAAATGCACAGCGATTAGACAGTGGATGACTCTCATCCTCCGGGTTGGAATCCAAAAGGTTATGCAACTGGTTGGTAGATGTTGTAGAACATGATAGCGAACCGACAGCTATGTCGTTTTTGTCCTCGTTACAGATCAGAATAAGATGAGTGAAATGGAATGTGCGCACATTTGGGTTATGTATTCCGTGTTGGCCTTAAGGATTCGCTTTTTTCCTCAAAACAGGTTTGCTCCGTAACCACCTTAAACATTACCTCACTTTTGTACATTGTACATTGCGAAGTTTGCTTCAATGTATTTAGCTGTACTGCGGTGATTATGATTGCTACGACTTCAACAGACAAAATAGATCGAGTTACTGGACCACAGAAATTTCGTTAGAACGGAGAACAACAATCGAGTCCGATTTAGAGTCCACATCACATTTTACTTCTTATTGTGCACTGGTGAATACCGCAAAACAGATACTCTTCCTAATCCAAGGATAGACTGTGCACATTAGGGTAGGAAGATCATTTTTATTTTATATTTTGTTAGATATGTGGTGGTACAACTTCCCGGAAGTAGGAAGCAACCAATCAACTACAATACAATATAGAATAGGGAACGTCTAGATAGAACCAGCTTGTTGATTCTGCTTTTAAGGAAGCCCTATTCACTGCCTTCTCGTGGCGGAAGTGTTTTCGCACCAAAGTGAGAGGACGAAAAGCCGACATCCGGGGCTATAACCGGGTTAGTGGACCACTGGTAGTTCACCTAGGGGAGTTGGCTGAAAACCCTGATTCCAAACCAACCAAGAGGAGGCGTACAAACCACACCCACACCTTTTCGGTTGTGGCAGTAGTCACCGGCTCAATTGGGCATTGAGGTGCATTGGGCACCTTGGACGTTTGAACTCCTCCAAGGGGCGTATAATCCGATGAACTGGACACCAGCTCCCAATGAACTGCTTTTTCGCACACTGCCCAGCTGTCTTGCTGGTCAGGCTTTGACTAGCCGAAGGCTCCGGTTGTGGATTCCTCAAGTAAATTGACCTTCCTTGGCCTGGGCAACCTGGCAGTATTCAGTCAATCATGGAATTTTTTTTCTTCATAGGGATTATTGTACCATGATTTGCTTGCCACGTAGTCCGTCCTCAGACAAGTGGTATATATATATATAAGAATGTAGTAAGTTTCAAAAGCAATCGGAGGTAAGGCGGGAAGAGTGTTCCGCAGCTGCATGATTCTTGGGGATCCAAACCTTGACCAGGAGACTGGCTCACATAGGTCTCGGTAGGCTCCCTGGCTGGGGACCCCGAGATCATGGTCACCGGTGGTTAGAGACACTGGGCGATATGCCTGGGTGTCGCAAACAGTGGCGCTCATGCACCTACTCATTATTCTTGTAACTTCAGTCCATGAAAATGTGCTACCTTTCGCTTAAATCTACTCTCAACATTCTAATCATCATTCTGCTATTTTATCCATATGGGCAACCAAAACCGGAACACGAGAGTGCATGGTTGATGGTTGTAAGAACTAAACTGAACCGAAGTGGAAAAAATAGACTAAAGGTTTGAAGCTCGATGCTTGAGGATAATTTCTTCGAATGTGTGACTAGCCGCTTGCATATGCGACCTACGAGGAAAAGCTAATGGACGAGGGACAGAAAAGGTTACATAGTGCCAGTAGAATATAGAGAAAGGCGATCGGATAATCACGAGTTCGTGACTGCAAATTAAGTGTTAGGGACGAGTCATTAGTGAAACGAATGGCCTTTGATCACGATCAAGAAGAGACAGCTGGATGAAGATCAACCCCATACTACTGGGTGTAGATGAGTTCAGTGAGCCAGAATCAAGTCTGACATTTGCAGTGGAAGTTCTGCAACGGCGTCAGTTAAAACACTACTACTACTACTACACTACTCGTACTTCTTTCTGCAGGACCCAATGAGCTACAAAGAATGGGTTTCATCAAGCCGAAATTTCAAATGCTTGAAAGGTCAGAGGTCAGACGAAGTTCAGTCTCCTGGTCCTTCCAGGGGGTCTCGATCGGTAAGATGGCGCAGTAGTCCATCCAGATCATGGAGCATCTACTTCACTTTACCCGCTGCCTTGCGGTTAGGTTCTTGTTAAAAATAAAGGTTTTGAACGAGAACCGTAATCGTTCTGCTTAGTGGTTGGACTCCCTAGCAATACCCGTCAAACTCCAATGCACATGTACTATACAAGATTCCATACTGCATCGATCGTCGCGTATGGTCGAGTCCACACTGCCGGTTGCATCGAACAAGTGTTGATACTGAGAGTTTGTTATTGCTCAGAAATCTCAATCTGTTTATTATTCTTTTGGCTCTCTTTAGCAAACCTCTCTTTGTCCATTGTTCCAGCAGTTAGAATTCCTTCCGAAGATCTGTTTCCCATTAGCCCTCGTTTGCTGCCGAACAGCACTGTGAGTATTTTACCACGAAATTAACTACAGATTCTTAAACTGCACCAGTTTCTGAATCTGGGGCCTTCAGCGGTCGGGTCAACAGGCATGTCATGGGTGTGCAGTGGACCTTAGGACTTGATGTCTGCTGCAGATCTAATATGCCAATTCAGAATCCCAGTATAACAAGCCACTTACACCGGATGTGTTCTTGAGCTGCTCTCTCCGCACAACAAGCGACGACGAAGCCCATCCAGCAGAACATCGAGGAGTAGGTATTGCACCAATCCACAGGG
>UZAN01047743.1:6269-19163 GCA_900618425.1 Echinostoma caproni | reverse complement strand
GTTTCAACATGATGGAAAAAAAAGACGTCTTGCTAAAAAGAAGTGAAGAAATTGATGGCTGAAAGACAATGATGAAAATGCCACTGCATACCTCCTGATGAGAAACACATTGCCGAATTGGGGTGTACCTACAAGCACTGTTCGCCTCACAACCTCTTCATCGCATCAATGACTACCACAGGCTCATCGGCGGTACGCCGACGATCACCAGCATCCTGGATTGAATCAGGACCGGGCAGAACATTATTTTCCACAGCGCTTACAGTAGTTGCACCAACATTGGTAAGCACTTGGCTCACAGACTTCAACACTGAAGGCACCATACCACCTTCGTGGGTAGAAATAGACACTCCAGGAACGGGCTTGAATGAGCCTATTGATGTCGAATGCGGAACGTGCAGTGAGCGACACTCGGTAGGAGACATTCGTGGAGGTTGTCCAGTAGTTGGTGCCAAGTTATTTACCGTTGTGGGTATAGTGCCAGCTATTGTACCAAACGTGGGCATACTAACGGATGCATTCAACGTGACAGTTGTGGCTGTATTGGCGGCTGTGGCAGCTGCAGTAACGGCCGTCGTACAAGCATGTGCCACTGGAGCCGCATGTGTCCACGTGTTTGCCACGGAAGTGGCCGAGGATGTGGTATTGCCAGTGGCAGGTGGTTTAGGTAGTCTACGCCGCAGCCATTCGTGTCGAAATGCTTCGCGAGGAGTCATTCGTTCTTCCGGTAGCCACTGTAGACATCGTCGGAGGAAGTCTAAGAATGCAGCATCCTCACAACCATTCAAGGCCGTTACCAGCGAGCGGCTGCCAGGGGTTCCGCGTAATTTTCCTCGTTTGCTCTTACTGGGACGCAGTACCACACGTCCATCCGCATCAGTAGCCATACAATAACGAGGATATCCGTGGGTGGTTGAGAAAAAGTGTTTCACACGACGGCATTGTTCCAGCAACTTTTGCGGTGGCATTCCCAGCAATTCTATTATACACGCCAGTTGATCTCCTTCGTCCTCGCCAGGGAATAAAGGAGCACCTGAAAGAGTTCATGCAAAAAAACTCAGTTTAAAAATAGACTATATGCAGATATGTGCGCTATCATTTGTAAAGTAACTGGCGAAAATGGTGATTATTATTAAAGCAAGTTTTATCATCAGGAAAAATGGGTCACACATTCAGTCTTGTGAAATCATGATTTTTTCTCGAATATGCTATAATAATTACAGTTACGCGGCATAAGGCCCCTATCACTTGTCATGTGCTGACAATTTCTGTTTCATCCGGGTTAAATGGGTGTAGTTCAACAAGTGTATCAAACCACCATTTCACTGACTAATATTCATGGGCAGCAAAGTAATATAGACATCACTTACATGACATTATATTTTTAATTATAAGAGAATTTTGAGTGGTTGAAGTCAAACTTGTAGAATTTCATAACAAATAAAGCAGGATGAGTTCAATAGCAGTACCATGAAAAAATAGTCACTACTGTCTTTCTGCTCTTTTGTGTCCCCGAAAGCGCCATCCGAATTAGATGCAGAGAGCTGGGGAGGGGGGACTGGTTCACTTTTGAAACACATCTAAGTCATCTCCGATTCATAAATTTACCTTGCGATTATTTTTACTGTTCTGTTTAATCTCAATTTTCGGTATTAGCCAAACGGACTTGTAGCCGAAAGACAACAACCAAAACCAAGACATGGGAGTAAGAAGTAAAAGGTTGTACAAACTGAAAACTGCAGTTGTAATTGTAATTGTAACTTCTGTAGGCGTAAAGCCTACATTTCAGTTTACGAAGTTATGCTGTTTCTCCCATTAGATGAAACAGAATGAAGTGTAGGTGGGAAGTCTCGATTGTGTAACCAGATAAAGATCAGACTATAACCACATTAAACGATGACTTTTTGAGGAGAATCAGTGAGGAATTTCCAAATGTAATTGGTGATAGCTCGCTAGACTAGTTGCATAAACTGATTTGTCGGACATGCAGAAGTACTGCGGGTGAATACCAATCGGTTCTCCAGTTGTCAGGGTTTCCGTTTCAATTTCAGTTTTTACAATCATAAATCAGGGTATGATTACCGGTAGGCATCAATCGATGACCGTTGGATTTGTCTTCTTGTACAAAATCGTTAACAGTGAAATATCATACTCCAATTCCGACTCCTGTTTTTTGGATAACTATCTGATCCAGCATTAACGACAGTGTGTCAAATAAATCAAAGGACGACAGAATTTGACAAAAGTAAAAAAACGCTCATTCAGAGTTACAAGCCTTGCATATTATTCTTTCATTGGAAAAAGTGCGCAACCCAATGAACGCATGCTTCTTTTCCAGTGAAGCAAAACATAATCAGTGAAAGCAAAGACTCAAATATGATGTACAGTGACGTTCACAGATGACTATACGAGAGAAAAATCCCACGTTCCACTCCGATTGTGTCCGTAATGCGTTCCCGTCTAGTTCCGATAAAAAGATTTCCAAAGAACAAATATCTGTGGCCTATTGAAAATAGTTTCAGGAGTTTTATGCACCGCTCTGCCTAAATGGACTTACGGGAGACAGACAGATTCTTACCCATCCCACCATTGCGTCTTTTTGAGACGTTGATAACGGGGAAAGGGGTGGGACCAATGATATTGTTCTCCCATATGATGTGAATTTTCTTATGTGGTGTGTTGAACTTGTCGCCCAACTACTGCGTTTGTTTGAAGTCACTGAGCGTGATTACATGTACCCTTACAGTGTTGTAGATTTTGTGATCCTAAAGCGTCTGAAATATAAGCCTTCTGCCGCAGCTGATTTTCCATGTCCTCATTCAAGAATGACATCTGAAAAGACATGAAACTAAACAGATAAGAAAGTAAAGGGAGTCAATGCACGAACCAGATTGCATTGTGATTATGAGCACCGATTCGGTTATTGTTCCAAATGCCCACCGGGGAGCCTAACAAGATCTCTGTGACCAAGTTTGTTGGTTAACCATCCTTGTCTTTCTTCTGATCACTGTCTACCTTGGAAAATGTCATGAGCGGGGATGATCTAAGTAACACATCTTGTCCTCTACAATCTGCGGAGGTGAAGTACTTCAGAAAGTGTACGACTGCCATTTTATGAATCATATTCTCTACAAAGTTGATGAACTCCTTTGATTAGAGTGAAAAGTAAGAACTCGGTTTCCACTGTCTGTTTAGGGTGAAAGCACAGAGGGGGACAAAAATTCTCCGGCACAACCTTCAAGGAAAGAAAATGCAAGCATTAAGTGAGATTGCCAAAGTCAAAGGAAGAAATCAAATAATGAATCCAAGGAAGAAATGCTCACGTGCGAAAATTCGGAAAAGGCGTAAATATTAATAATGCTAATTCGATCAAGTGATACTCCAGCCTAGTTTTAATTTACGCTATGTTACCACGGGACAGAGTAGACGGGGTGAGATATTTGCAACCAATCTAATTGAACTCAATCTTTTGTGGCTTATTCAAGATTACGGATTCCATTTTTCACATAATGTTCCATCTTCATATCTCAGTTCACATAATGTGGATTTTTATTTTCTCTTTCTCTTCCACTATATATATTTATTTATATACTATGCTTCATCCAGGGAGTTCTCGTTATATGTTTATTTTAGCAATTAATGGATGAATTATAATATAACAAAATGGGCGAAGAAAGTGTTTGTATGTGTGGTAAATGGTATCAACAGCGTACGAATCATATACAAGAGTGTGGGTAGATTGTATAGAGAATGTATATGTACTAGTTTGCTGATTCGAAAATCTCCGTCTATTGCGGAGTTCTGAAACCTAAATCCGAGAGAAAAACCGCATATTTGTACAGACTTGGAAAGGCGGTGGATGCAACAAGTAGAAATATCAATGCCAAATCGGTCATTAACCCTTGAAAATTTCAGAATAAAAGAATGTCAAGAATTTCAACTATATTTTGAAGCTAACGGTAATCGTAGTACGTTACTTTAATGCTTATTTTAAACTGACTGCGGCACGAAAGATAAGAATGCTAGTCCAAAGACCAACAAAGATGAATAAATGATAACCTTTTGCTGATTTAACTATTCAGGAAGGGATGAAATTTTTTGAATTGATTTCCGCAACCAAAGAGTGATGTGCTTAGGAATCAATTTAAATGGGCAAGTAATTAATCCAATTTGGAATCCACATGAAAACAAAACCGAGCATATATAAAGCATATAAAAGCTCGGCAGGTCATCCGGTTTCTTCCAATACCTTAATTGACTGTATGGTGCACAGTCCGATCACTCGAGCACATTGATCCTTAACGCCATACCAATAAAAACGAATAATAACCGCTGGAGTTACGTGCTTAGTGAAGAACAAACAAAATTCAAACTGAGATGCCGGTGAACGGTTCAAGAAAAGCTCATCTTTTTTGCAACTATGTATTCCATTGAAAACTCTCATTTCAAATACTTGTTCTGTTTTTTACAAGGTGCTGATCTGAACTCAACAGACCCGGTTCGATGAAATATGCACTTGCTTCTAGT
Organism: Echinostoma caproni; assembly: GCA_900618425.1. Classification (NCBI taxonomy): domain Eukaryota; kingdom Metazoa; phylum Platyhelminthes; class Trematoda; order Plagiorchiida; family Echinostomatidae; genus Echinostoma; species Echinostoma caproni. The sequence goes on along the minus strand of UZAN01047743.1, from coordinate 14,636 downwards.
TACGGAACAATGAGTCAAGAATAGTTTTACAGTCCAACAAGTCAGCTCTCTGGAGGCGGTGCATTCTCGTAGATGGGCGTTGCTAGATAGATAGTTACAGATGGAAATAAGTTATTTTATTATTTCGAATCATGCAATGACGTTTTGTTTTACAAGTGAAGCGACAGCACTGCAAACCAAATGAACATTGTGTTGTTTAAGACAATGAATTTTGTAACCAAACAGAAGAAGCCAGTATTCATTGGATTTTGAGAGCTGTGAACAAGATCTAACGATTTGGTTTTAAAAAGTGACAGATTAAATAAATTTTAAACTTTGAGATGGCGAAGATCCAAAATGTTTCCACTTTTATCTTTACAGTGAGCTGCTAATGTTATTCCCTTTGTGAAGCAACGCAACAGGTAATATATCAAACTAGATCAAACGAAGAACATCTTAACCATTTACATAAGATTATGTGGTACTAGCCAAAAGGTCTATATTTTGTCTCCGATATCAGGACCACAAGAACATGCCCACTACGACGATAATATGGAGGGAATATTTGACCGTCTCGCATTCTTGGCGAGTTTCAAATACCATAATTGACAAAAGTATTGCAAAATCTAAGATTCTGGATTGAATCAATGCATGCACTAATTGAGACGCAAGACTCTAAGGTTGGATATCATTGATAAGAGATTGTGATAGAATAGTAAGAGTAAAATACTACACGTGGTTTCTAAGTGCTGAGTTCCGTCGATCGCGTCCACATTCCTTGACATTTGTTCTCTCTATCAGACAACAGGCAATAATTCTCATGCAGCCTTCTGAATGTGATTTGAACGATCAGCGATGTGAAGTTTTCTTTGATTTCCACCACCGAATGAACCCGAAAATAAAATGACGAAACAGAACAAAGAGTATAACAACCGTACAAATAGGAACTGATCACATTCGCATAAAACCAGCCTAAAGTGGGAATCAAGTTTCTCGGTATGTGACTCCGTCATCAATATCATTAACATCATCCTATATTGATAAACAGGTAGCCATCACTAGTGTTACTACTACGACTACTATTACCAATGGTTAACCGAAAATAAGGAGCTACCAGGATCCACGCGTAACAGAAGAAACCTTATGATGATTCAGTTTTCTTAACACAAGTATAAATTCTGTCAGGCTGGGTTTTCTTGTGTAGTTTTTAGTTTGTCAATATGATCCGTTGGTAAACTGTACACAGTAGATCTTCGGACTACGACGATATGCTAAGAATAGGTATTAGTAAACCATCCTCATTTAGCATTTGATTTTTATTCACTCAAACTCTAAGCGATATGGCTCAAAATAGAAATTGGTAGGATTTTGTACACATTTACAGTGAATGTCTTTGGTTTCTTTTGTAGTCAGCATACGAACAGAAGAGAAAAAATCGAAAAATGAGTAGGGTGTAAGAGAATCACAGAATGCGCATAGTCACAACATTTTATTATCTGCTTCCGTATCTTTATCATTCACTCAATGAACCGTGGAAAATCATTATAATAGTTGTGTTTATACATGATAGCGAAAGTTATCCTCCAATTTTTTTTTTAAATAACCCGATGAATCAGACCAACGGAAAAGTATTATTGCTATCGAATCAAATGCATCAAGATGTACTGTCATCCATAGACAAAACTGATAAGCAGCTATGACCATAAACAAATTACCCTTGAAAATGTTTAACCCGCAGAATGCAGATAACATAAACAGAAGTAAGCACCGATTTGCTACCTTACCCTTACCAGAATTCTACCACACAAATTTCAATACGGGTCAGCAATGCCACAAAACTGGCACCATTTATATTCAAAATTTACTGCTTCAGCGCACAACAAATGTTGTCGTCTTTTAGCTAGTCACTTGCTTCGGCTCGCTAGGAAGTGGCATTGTTGTTCAAAGGTTAGTGTCAACATTTTGACGGGACAGTAGGCATGTGATTAGTCAGCTCAGCGTTGAGACCAAGCGCGCGATCAATCGGAAAAACCTCAAATGGAATCCACTGATATGATCACCAAACGACCCTGACCCGACTGAGTGATTAAATCGTTATGCACGAGGGATGGAATGTCAGTTAAGTGAAACCCGAGAGACTGAGGCCTACGTAGCGAAAGACTCATACGATTACTGACGACAGAAATCATTACAGTTGGGTCAAATTACAAGTGTTTCATTTGAAATGTTCGAAACCCGTATTGCTAACAGAAATATCAAAGGTGCTGAAAATGTTTCATTTAGAATTTTCCTCGTCTACTCTTTAATTTGGGTTCCATAGAACACTAAAATTTTGAATTTACGTCCTATCAACCCGGTACGGTTTGCGAGAATGTTATTTTGAAATTATGAAACATTCAGTAGCCTCGGTGGGATTCGAACCCATGCACGGACGCCGCCTATGCCTTCGTAAAGCGCTCGTTCTACCAGCGGAGCTACAAGGCCACACTAATATATATATATATATTACACCGGCTTGTGAACAAGCATGGTGCCAACGCCATACTGATACCACTGATCTTTCACTTTCGAAGAAATGGGTGCTCAACCCAATAACCTTATTTAACGTGTTCTCACGATAAAATGCGTATCTTAATAAATGCATCCACGATTATGTTTACTACTCATTATTGGATAAAGGTTAGTAAAATGGAGGGAACAATGGTTTTTCCTAGTTAAAAACCGGCAATCTAGCCCTTGGAACTTGTATTACTGAATCTGATAAGGTCCCAACAGGATGGATGCGATATTGAACCAGAAGATGACAAGCTTCCTACCGCTAAAGCTGAATGGTGTACAGATGGGTACAGAACACGCTAACGACAGAAAGTTAAACCGCTTGCCCTTAGCCACTATATACCAGTGCTAATTATAAAATTCATTACAAACATTACCTTCACTGACAAATCTAGTAAGCAAAAAACTACGCAAGCCTGGTTGGTGGTTGAAGTGAAAGTGAAGACTTGCTTGAATCTACATTCCTTTCGTGGACCCACCATCTCTGTTTTTCTCGATCTGAAAGCGGCTTTCGACTCAGTAGGCCGCTGTAAACTCTGGCGCTGCCTTTCTCTGAAGGGTGTGCCCAAGAAGTTTATTTCAACGTTGCGATCGCTTTATACTAATAGCCGAAGTCGAGTCCGGTCTTACGTCACTATTTTTCCCGAGTTCATCACAGAAAGTAGTGTTCAATAGGGTTACTCTCTCTACTTCTCTATTCAACTTTGTTATAGATTTGATTATGGAGACAGCCCTATCCTCGTGCCAGGTTACTGGCATCGATTTACTCCCAGGCGGCGGGCTGTCTGATCTAGAGTATGCAGACTACATTGTGCTGCTAAGCGAGGATGCAGGTAAGTTGCAAGCATTTTTGGACAGCTTGAATGCCAGTGTAGCCATGTTCGGTATGCGTTTTGCACCTTCGAAGTACAAAACGTTACTACAAGACTAGGTTGGTCCAGCACCCAGGTTCACTCCAACTGGTGACGTAATAGAGCATGTGGATAAGTTTTGTTATCTGGATAGCTACATTTCACCCGGTGGACGAACCACGGATGAAGTGTCGGTGCGCATACAAAAGGCTCGGTTGACAATCACCAACTTGAGACATCTATGGCGCCGTCGCGACATCCGGCTGTCTGTAAAGGGTCGAGTGTATGCCGCGGCAGTTCGGCCAGTTCTGCTATACGGCGCAGAAACTTGTTCAATAAGAAAATAGGACAAAGATAGACTGTCGGTGTTTGAACGCAGCATTGCACGATTCTAGTGGGGCAGCCGGAGGAGAAATGCTGAGTTCAGGCGCAAAGTCTTAAGCAACCGCGGTCGCCCACTGGAGCAAGTGGTCGACCTTCATAGATTACGTTGGTTGGGGTATATGCTACGCATGTCACCAGATAGGTTGCCACGGGGAGCGATGTTTGCCGAGGCAGGTTGTGGTTGGAATAAAGCCAAGGATGGCCAAGTTAAGACCTGGCACGAGGGTATGAAAACCCTGACCAGGAGTCTGGGTCACATAGGTCCCGTTAGGCTCCCTGACTGGGGACCTCGGGCTGATAGTACCCGATAGTTAGAGACACTGAGTGATATGGCTGGGTGTCGTAAAAATTTCCTCAATTTTTTTGTAATCGTATACCACTAAACTTTATTTTCTGTTCGACTCTACCTTCAACTTTCCTGTCTTCTCCCATTCTTCATCCAAATGAGCAGCTAAAACCGGCGCACGAAAGTGCATGGTTAATGGTTGTACAAACTGAACTGAACTGAACATTTCTGGTTAGCATTTCTTTTATCACACGTCTAACAACCTATCGAAATTTCTCCCGGGACACAATATCAGAATACCTAACGTTCACTGTCTCCGAATTCTCTTGTGTGCTACTCTTTCTCTAATCCAGAATTTCTAGCGCTATTTTATGTCCTACTCGATAAGTTAACTAGCATACAACTCCAAAATTCAAACTCCACCACTTTATTCTTTCCAAATTGTAGCTAATATATTTTTCAAGGATTCAGATTAGTCCGAGTAAGATCTATTCCACTATTGCAATTACCCGTTGTATAAAACAGAATATTGCAATATGGATACGGAGGAAAACTATTATGAGCGTCTAGTGTAGTCAATAAACAAACAGTCTGGGTATCCAAATAGTTCCTTAATTTTAAATCCAGATGAAAATACAAGAAACTGAACAAAATAAAAGTGACTCTGACTGATCTCTTTGTTGCATTTTGGAGTTACTGCTCAAACGACACCAAACGATTAAGTTAGATCGAAAAGCTCAATTAATTTCAATACGAGAGTAAGTAAATGGTTAACAACCCAGTTCATTTTCGAGGTTTACATTTCATTGGTACTTCAGTACTTCCTATGGCGAATGAGCGGAAATATCGCGTAAAACATACCACGAAAGTTCCTTGGCCCAAGATGTAAAAATTAAGAAGTTTAGTTTTAGATAAGAAGCAAAATATGGTGACAGAATAGTTAACACGACTTACCTGTGAGCAATTCAGCCAGTATACAGCCAAAGCTCCAGATGTCAATTGCTGAACCATATTTAAATCCCAGAATAACTTCTGGTGCTCTGTAGAATCTGGATTGTATGTACGTGTAGATACGTTGACTCTCGTAACAGCTGGAACCAAAGTCAATTACTTTTATTCCACTTCGACCTTGCTGCTTGAGCAATATATTTTCCGGTTTCAAATCACAGTGAATTATTTTATTCCGATGCAACATGTCCAAACAAACTAAAATTGAGTGCGCGAATTTTCTAACCAGCTGAAGAGGAAAGCCTTGAAATTTACTCCGTTTGATGAGCTCGTACAAATTCATGCTGAGAAGTTCAAAAGTCATGCAAACGTGATTTCGGAAAGTGAAATGTTCCAACATATGCACAACATTGCGCGTGTTGTCCTTGTCCTGTTGTTTTAGTTGTTCCAGAATTCGAATTTCCTCGGCCGCCTGGTGAGTGAACCTTTTTTCATTTCGCACCATTTTGAGAGCTACATAAGTGCCCGTCTTGTGATCATAAGCTTTAACGACCTGCCCAAAACTGCCTTTTCCCAATATCTTTAAAACTTCATAACGGTAGGCCACGTGATCGTGAGCTGTATTGAGGTATGACCCTTGATCATCGTCGTACCCACCATTATTAGGCGCACCCAACACACCGGAACGCTTTTTCGCATTGTGACCGACAAAATAAATCTGCGGGTAGCCAAATATTTCATGATGTTCGTAAGGTGTGAGCTTGTGCACATACAATTTCATTGCCATTTCAGGTGTAAGGCCATTTCCAGAACCCCCATTGGGAAGCAAGTTTGGAACGGAGACACTGCTTGAAGTTGGACAGTGTGTAGTAGTAGAGGGAGCCTCGCCTGAACCAACACCTAGATTCGTTGATCCACCCGGGGCAGCACCATTAGATATACACTGATACAGGTTAGTACCACCGCCGCCACCTCCAACCGCCACTCGTGTTCTCGTTTTTGAATTATTGCCGTGACTGTCCATTTTTCCGTTAAGTTGCGGTGAACTTCCAGATGCTTTTACACCAGACGCACCCGAACGTACACCTGTCTGAGTGGTCGAAGAGTTGTGTTGACCAACGGAAACACTGGGTAAATGCAACGGAGCTGTGGAGTTGCTTGCAACAATCGATGCTTCTCCGTACTGTCTTTGTTGGCGATCGTCGTAAAGCTGTGAAATGTTAATACTGGATTTCAAGTTGTTATTGCTTCCTCCAAACACGGCTGAACTGGATGTTGAATTAATTCCTGTACCACTGTTGTGTCCTATGATTGCTGAAGGTCCGTTTACAACTGTCAGCGGTGGTAAATGCGAAGGAGCCTTGTCCAGTGCATACATAACCGAAGACACTGATGAATAGCACGAAGAAAAGATGTGACTCAATACTGAGAACTTATAACTTCGTGTCCCGTTCAGTAAGTGTATATTCCTAGGTATTGAAAGATGGCATCTAAAAAAGAAGCGCATAAAAATTTATGGTTATACTCGCTTATTTGATGGCCATTTCACTCAATAAATTCAAGTAATGATCAGACTAAGTTGGGGGACTCTGATCAGAAAGTCTAATACGAATTACAGTTGCGAGCTCAATAAGTCGGTTTCGCATATATAAATGCTAGATCACAGTTTGGTCATCCTTACCTTTCCTCCAATCAACTTCTACTTTTACAAATAGCAAACATAGGTTGATTCTATCCGGTCGTGTACGTAACACGTCCACGCCAGCAGAATCTACACAGGTTAACGGATGGCGACAGAACTCGATTGCGATAAGGAGATACCCTTCTGTGAACCTTTGAATCGATTGTCTAGTTCGTATGGCATACTCGTATAATTATATGCAGACAATGTTATTCTATTACTGACATTCTACGCTTAAATGCAGCGTCCATTTCTCTGCATTCGTCAGTAAAAATATAGAAACTAATGCAGCGTAAACATGATCCTTTTCAAGAAGACAAAATCAATTTCTTCTGTAATTTCAGAGAAACATGATGAGTCACAAATTAAATAGACAGATCACCATAGTCATTCACTCAGTTAAATTATATTTTGGGATGAATCCATAGAAAAGGCTTACCATTCTAATTCTTCAAAGATATTTTCTAATGATAAAATATTCCAGTTTGGTAAAACGGTATGTGAACAAAGTCAATTAAAACTTATTCTATATGAAAATAAATTCCACACGATTCCGAGTTCCCACTGTGCCAGGCAAATAACGGTAGAATAATCTTCACAAGAAAGAAATTGTTTCATGATCTACTCATGCACATGAAACCGTAACTCCGATTTTCTCAAACTTAAATCGTTGGCTATAGGTCAAGTCTCACTTGCAATAACTAAACTGAAAGTCACTGTGGAAGAATTGACAACAAATTCATAGCAACGCACACCAACAGATTTCGGTTTGCTACGGTGGAATAAACCTGAAAGATCAAAAAATCGCAAGTCCTGCTGGAAACGACAAGGTGGCCGTCGAACTTGGTTTCTGTATGGCTTTTATAATCACATCTCATATATAGCACTAATATACTGTTTTAAGTTAGAGAAATATGGTGATTTCATTAGAACACGACATCTAAGTTCAACTGCTCGACCACACTCTCATAAACTAATCATAAACTATGTAACGCACACATGGAAATTCTCTTACCGTATATATATATATATATATATATATTTGCGATGAAAGTTCTTTATTCAATGGATTCATTATGAATAGAAAGCTAGTACGATGTATGAAGTGGAGGGGAGTGGACTCGTTTAGAGAGAGGGGAAAAGACTGGGCACAACTGTGGTCGGCTCATGGAGTTCATAAATGATTCATGTGTGCACATCTAAGAAGATTTTGATGTGACAGGTAATAAAAGCATAAACGTCACTGATATTGATTTGCTATTCTAATCTTCTGCGTTTCCAATCAGTCAGTTATAGAAGCTTCGTTAAATGTTGCAAAATGAGAGCCAACTATTTTATCTTCACTTTCGTTCAATTCTTCACACTTCATCTACATTCCATCTGCTGACCTCCACGTAAATTCTTCAATCCGTGTGCGATGGGTTAGAAGAATATTAGGTCTAGATAAGACGAATTTGTGGTGAAAACAGCCTTTGCATTGCGATAATACAGAATTAAATATAGCTTTTTTCAGTATTGCTAATCAGCTCGTCTCGCACTGCCTGCGACAGATTATGTAAACATCGACGGTTGAAAACCTGCAGTTGACAGAAGTCCCCCGCACACAAAATTCAAGTTTCACAAGTTCAAAGTAAAACAGCTCACTCCGTAGCACGGCATGTATGAAGTAACAACTTCAGTGA
>UZAN01047741.1:0-13675 GCA_900618425.1 Echinostoma caproni | reverse complement strand
CATCCAGGCCCATTCAGGGATCCAAACCAAAGACAGATAATGCTGCCATGACGATTTCAGGTGTATGTGTGTGTACACATAGGAAGGCATGTAGCGCGATAAGACAGTGGTAGCGGCAGGCGAAAAATGATGAGGATAACGAGAGAGAGAGAGAGCGAGGAGGAGGAGGTCAACAAAGAAATAGAGTTTGGGCTAAAAGGGAAGGGCCGACCGGGCGGGCTCGGGGAGGGAACAGGATGTCTTAGAAGACTCTGTACATTTGAATGCACTGAAAGTGTACACTAACATTCTCTGGAATGCTCGATGTGTAACACACATAAATAGGTTTTGACCAGTGTGACAGGCAGGACAAGAGAGAGAGAACAAAGCAAACGAGCCTTGTTCAACGGAAAGTGATTATTTTTTACACTGGTTTGAACAGGCACATGAGGGTCATCCATGTACGGGACATGTGCTCACAAACAAACAAACATACGTAAGGGACCCACGAGGAGGAGACCGAGGGGTATTCCGGGGAAAGCCGAGAAAAATTGAGTGCCAACAACGATCCCACACAAATGTACTGAGACCGAAAGACTTTAAAGAAAAGGTTTTAATTTGATTACATAGAGACAAATGCCAGAGAAGAAAAGGGGAAGAGATATCAACAAGCCATTAGACAAATGAATGAGAACTCGTGTAGGCAAGCAATAGGATCACATGCGAACGTAGTCGTAACCAATCGGATGATGTAGAACCCCAGTCGGGGTTAGATCTTTTGATCGGCCATTCGGTCTAGCAGAGGGCTCGATTAATACACCGCTCACTAAGGGAGATTGATCGTGCTCGACAGCGTCAACGCGGCAGGTTGGATGGATGATACCGGTGTTGTTGTTGTTGTTGCCGCTGTTGGGTGAGTGTACGGTGAGGGTATGATCTGGGAGGGCAGTGAGTGACTGAGTGTTCAAATCTATTGTAACGGATTGGCTATGCGCAATGCTCGGTTCAGTATCAACTGGGTGGTCAGTCAATCGCTCGAATCGAGATGCCGGATTCGATGGCAGCTGGTCATCCATGGACAATCGACGGTGACCGCGCCGTTTCGAGTTACGTCGGTTGATAAGATTCCAGTCTTTGATTGATCGGGTTTTGGTGAGTTTGCTTGGAGTGAGATTGAATGGTTTCCCACCGTCATCAAAGGGTCCGGAATCAGTGGAACTGGTTAGGTCATCATTTAGTGCTTTTGTAGGGTCCATGGGATCGTAGAGCATTTCTGATTTTTCATCTTCCTCCTCTTCTTCAAATTCATCATCACCGAACGCCTGTTCATCATCTGCATAGTAGTCCTCTGCCGGACAGCTCAAATTGGACACTGCAGCGGATGGAGGTGCGACCGCGCTGGTATCTGCTGTTAGGATTGAACTATGTTCCCCCAGATGGATTACACTACCTGGAGACGTTTGATGCACTACAGCCTCAGTATTGGCGATCATCTTAGTCCTTGAAAGCTTTCGGTCACGATCAAATTCAGGTACGGAATGTCTATTATCAGCTGGAACGCTGGTATTGATTGGGACACGGGGTGACACGAGATGACCGTTTACTCGGCGTTGATGCTGATTAGGACGACCTGTCGACATGTTCAATAGTTTTTTATGCGGTGCGTTTTCCCGAAAATTGCCATCCTTTGTTAACGCATGCGGAGAATGTTCATCCTGATCCGCGGTACCCTGTGTACCGATCGAAAACTCGTCATCCATGGCATACTGAGGTTGAAACGCGACACGTAGCTCTGTGCATGAACCGGTGATGCTATCTCCGCACTGAGTATGAGGACCGTGAAGACCATTGACGCCAGCAGATCGTGGAAATGTACCGTTCAATGTGCTGAAAATAACCCCACCGATTGAACTACCCCCAGGTGCAAAACGACTTCCATAGCGACCGCGTTTCTGGCAAATTTCTCTATTGACTAACAATACCACTCCCACCAGGATTGCAAGAAATGCGATGATGACACCAATAATTATGGGTAGACTACTCCGTTTGTTCGCCCCGGAGCCCCCACTGGTCCCATTAATCTCCGACAAACTTGTATTCACCGAGTACATTTCCCCTTTTGATTTACAGGAACTCCCTGAGGGACACTGGCTCAAACATTGATGCAAAGAAGGCAGAAGAAGATGACGCATTGCACAAATGTGCTCACAGCGACACATTGACAGCGCGTGGGGACAAAGTCCCTCTGGGGTAAGAATGTCTGGACGGGGTTCATGCGGTCGACCACCCAATTCGTGAAGCCAATACATGTGCCAGGGACCGTCCACGGTTTCATCACAACAATTGTGAGAGTGAGTTTGGGGACAAATCGGGCAGACCATAAGTCGATTTTGTATCGTACTCCAATTGCCAAAAAGCCTGACTACCAAGATCCAAATCGAGAAAGTATTGTTTATAGCCCAGCAGCGAACCGGTCAAGCGATTGTACTCATACAAACGGATGCGCGGATTGAATGAGCCAAGCCCCCTAAGCCGAAATGGGGTGATCGACGGCGCCACAAGCATGGATGCCACAGGGAGTCCTAGAATGGGACAACAATAGACGAAATATTGCAGTACTATCAGAATGCCTGTGGTGTGCTACGACATTGGTTACAAATGAGGAAGGTGGTGGAAACTTACAGAAATTGAGTGCTGTTACACTATTTCAAAGCAGCAATCATCATGCTATTTCAGAATGACGTAGGCGAAAAAATGGAAAGTGAAACGACAAAATCGAATACTTGTGTGTCTGAGTGACACTTACGCAGCTCACGCGTCTCCGCGACCGTAACAGTGCACTGAGTGACTGGCAAGTGCAAAAAATCAATAGCAAAGAACGCATCGACTAAAAAAATTAGATTTCCTGGTCAGTTGCAGTAAAACACAGCAGTAAACACACGAAGTGATTTACAGCAAGAGGGACAAATCCATAATAAATGATACACTGTAAGGGGGAGGTATGTGGGGGACCATTCAAGTAGGAATCAATTTGTTAATGCTACTTTTGAAAAGGGTAAGTTTATAAGAGCTTGGAAACACGGAAATGGGAAGTGTTCCATAATTTCGCAGTCCTCGGGAAAGAAGTCCGACATCTGGGGATAGAAATTTGATAGGGCGACTGCTCACCTGAGAAAATACTACCGAGTACTTGCGTATCAGGATCAAGATCCGGGATACTTAACAACGTTGAAAAAGGTGAGCGCAAGTATGAATGTGTAGCCTGATGCTGTGGATCAATATAGATGGATAGGTGATCCCAAAGGAGGATAAAGTTCATTGAAGGGAAATTTTATCAGTGCTCAGTAGGGCCAGCAGTCACGGTTCCGTCGATGAAAACCAGCTCAATCTTCCCGTCAGATTAAACAGCTCTTTACACTGGGACAAAAATTGTGCCACCTTGCAATGTCAATACATTCTGTCGGTCCGTGGTGTATCTACACCCCTTCAATCTCTAGCACCTTGTCCTTCTCAACATCATCATACGTGGCTGAAAGATTGCTTCATCGTTTAGATACGACACTATACCATAGCGTTCAATGCGAGCGCCCATTCAAGAACCACAGAAAACGAATGTCCCATATGTGAACAGGGATTCACTGACATACATGAGCACAGTTCTGGAATGCGATTGAAGTTTAAAAGGTTACCGTTCACGAAAAGCGAGGTGTGTGTGTGTGTGTGTGTGTGTGTGACTACATCCTGTCACATTTAGCATTACCAATAATTTGGCCTGGTGATACACAGTTTTGTTTCTTTTACCAGCAGTAGAGAATGCGCTAGAACGATTTACCGATAACTTCCTTTAATGGCTGAATATTCATACCAGTCCCATGGGAAAACGCCCCACGCCTGCTACGATCAATCGACCTGCTTGTGCTTTTGTGAACCGGTTTAAATTTGTCAGGGGCGTTGCACGAAAGCAGTGGCATCTGTCCGTTACCCTGTGAAGAGATGTACGCGTATAGGACGTAGCACATCAACGGTCGATGATTATTAATAACATAGACCTTATATTTCACGAGCCAGAGATAGGAAAACCACATTCATCACCATATATCTCAATTATCCAGTGAACGATGATATTACCATCTAGAAATAAAATCAGGGATCGTTTCGTGTGGGTCACTGATTTCTGAGTTTGGTACATAAAAGTGATGCTGCGAACAGGCAAACCGGATGGTTCAAGTTGGAACACGAGCAAAAAGATAGGGATTGAAGTCGGTCACATGACTTTATACTGATCACATGAACACGATGAAAGACAAACTTTTCAGTAGTCACATGGCTACCGTGACAGCATGGTCAACGCTTGGATATGCTGTCCAACAAGCTAAATCCTCACCTATCTGGAAAATCCATTCTGTTGGAATAAGTATAAACCGTTGGTCCAGAAAGCTAACCACCGCACCTCTAAAAATAAATCACGCATAGAACCGTGCTCAACATACCTTGACTACAACAAGAGGTACTTAAACGGCCTGATTCTAGTGTACAGTACCCGGGGAACTTTCGTCTACGAAAAATAAACGCTTTAGTCCTGATGGTGCCGATCGACTGTCTGTAACAAGCACAAGTCTACGGAGAGCCCTCCCTGTAACCGCTTTGCCCCTAAACCCTAAAGATTTTCTCCGAATCAGAACGTAAACTACAGTGTGATTGCTCCATCGTTTACCATCCTCTCGTCCCTCTCACACGTGACCTTAGACAATTAAATTCCCTCCGACTCTTTCTATGATCTGATTGGATCATATTCCGCGATCTGCGGCGCTTAAAATTCCTCACCCCCAACACAAGACTGTCTGATACCGACTTGTACGTTTTACAATGCTCTTGTTGTTACATCTAGTCTATCCATGTGCTGATGGCACTCCTGCTGCAATCGAAGTTCACTGGGCCTGCCTAAGACTCACGGCTGTAAACAAGGTGTGGTTTCTCGCTCGGGTTAGCTGGGCAAGCACCAGGTCCCTTGTTGCGGCTGAACCAATCGACCGATCGATAAATGAACCCGATCGGTCGTGTGATTTTCGGGCCGGCACAGGAAGAGGATAAGTTCCGAATCCGATGCCGCTTAAGTGTCGGTAGAGAATCACCGCAAGGGAATCAGTTGTGGAGTGGCGTGCCATGTAGGAATTTCAGAATGGAAAATGCTCAAGCGATGATGACACTGGGTCAACGCTTGACTCGGTCAACATACACGCACTATTTTTTGAAGCGGGTTCGGTAAGCAGATGATCATAATAAAACTTTGAACTTGTCTTAATAATGGACAACAATATTTCCTAATGTAGCCCCACACGAAACTCTTCTTGGTTTTTTCCCAACTGTTTGTTTTTGCGTTGAACGATCTCGCTAACTACATCGGCGATAAAATTCGGAAAGATAAAAAGAACAAATATTACGGAAAAAATATATTTATATTATAAAAACTGTTTTCTATGTTTTCCATTCTGCTGCTTGCATAGCAAAATCCGGTGAAGATAGTTTTCTTCCACCTTTAGAATGGTAGCAGTTGGAATACTTTCGCACTGCGCCACAATACTCTGTTTAAGCTCCTCAACTGTTCTTGGTTTTCGGGAATAAGCTGTTCGCTTTAGTGAATAAGTGTGATAAAATGCACGACAGTCCGTACGGATTCTTCAAACGACCAACGGCCATCGACAGATGCTCCTCTAGTGGATGAGACATCATTGTCACTGGTGAGGAACATGGGTTACCAGTATCCTGGGGTCCTCAATTAGGAAACTAAGGCTGTGATGCACCAGTGCGAAAAAACACCACACTGCAAGCGAACAAGATCAGCAATTTGTTCACATGGTTGCGGTGCTTGAAAGTTTCCATGGAACAGCCATAGACACTAGCACAAAACGATCATATGCTTTTAGGAAGAATTGAAAACTAACAGGTTTGTCTCAGTGTACAAATCAGCCAATTGGGGGGGGGGGAGTTCATCCTGTTCAAATGATCATTATCATCGTACAGCGAAATACAGGAAAGCCAACTTCACTAACCACTGCCTAACTCGCAGTACACATGCACTGGGGTTTGATGGACAGGTACTGACAGGATATCCAGGAGAACGATTCGGGTTCTCAACCAAAGCCTTTAGTTCTGACAAGAACCTAACCGTAGGGCAGCGGGTGAAGCGAAGTGGAGGCCCATTTACTTAGATCAATTACCCCTCCATCATTTTTTACCGACTGAAACACAAATTCTAGTCGAACCCTCAACCTGGAGGACCAGGAGGCTGGACTGCGTCCGACCTCTACCCTTCGACCTTCCAGGCATGATTAGATATTCGGCTTGACAAAAGCCATCCAGTGTAGCTCGTTGGGTCAGAGAGGTGTACAAGCCATCACACTACGTCAAGGTGCAGTCTCGTCGTGATGGATTCTGTTTAAAAGACAATGGACATTGGTTTAGTTCCGTTAGCCATAGTCATAACAATGTCAATGAATCCTAAACAATCGTTATCGGTGCTTAATCACTAGTGGGTCGAAATTTTTCCATCGGATCAGTATGGTCAGATCGGCGAGATTGCACTCGTCCGTCGGCGGATATTTTCACTCAGGCCCCGATTGGTGCAAATTTATTGATTTTCTATCGGTCAACCGAAGCAAGTCAGAATTGATGGCTGCTAAGTGATTATTCACATGTTTGATCGATGTAAATGCGTTTATATCAACACGATTGACTTTACTGACAGAATGCAGAGATGCACGATCACGCGAGATGAAGGAAACTGGCCGATGCAACACAGTTCGCTTCGGGATACCCCGCTTGATAAGACAGTAACAATCGGCGGATTGAAAAGGTCCATTGTCGCATTAGATGTTGTCTGATATGCTTGTAGTGGATTTAAGCATCGGCAAATGACAGTTGGACACTGAACGAGAAGTTCCACATAAAAGGTACAACTTACAACAGTATTTTCAACTTTAATGATGTAAGACGCACATCTATTTAGCAGAAGTGATACCCAAACAATTAAAATTAATACTTGTTCTTCACCTGGATCTCTACTAAGCCGTTTGAACTCTCCAAACCACAAACCGGAAAGTTATGTTTTACGTCAACCTTTTTCTACACACATTTTGCGCGATGAACAGTAGACGGAGTGGATAACATAGTCACGAAGACCTGCTGTTCAGTAATGGAAACCCGTAACCTAGGCCCCCGGGAGTTGGGTGGCCAACCGCACAAGGAACCGATAGGTCAGGAGTCGACCGAATGTGAATGTGTAGCTTTATTTTTGCATATATTCAAACACGACTATGTGGCAGTGTGAAAAAACGAACAACTGTTTGAAGCGATGTGAAACAATGACTCCACACGAATGGAATGCAAGATATCGATGGGGTACGGTCTCAGATAGTCACCGTTACGGTCGATCGTAACCTGATCAGCGAGGCAAACTGACAATGGGAGCTGTGCAACTTGATGGAATTAATCAATTAAACTAACCATCTCGATAAATGTTGGATAGATCCAGTAGACAACAGAACCGACTGTAAGAACACCGAACTTGTTACAATAGTCGATTGGAGAAGATACTTTTTTTCAACTATCCGATATCAGATAAAAGAAATCACGAATTGGAAGAAAGTAGGAAATTAGCTGGGCGGTAGTGTGATTAAGTGGTTTAAATCATTGGGAACAACGGCTCGCATCCACTCCGCCCACTTCTCCTATTTCCCCAGGAAACCTGTGATTGGCCGTGGGTTGCTTTTTGCATAGTTGTGTATCCAATGGAACAGAAGAGACGGAAAATGTTTCTTTTAATTTCCACGCAGAGTTTAAACCGAGAATTCACGCTCCCCCGATGTTTGCTAATACCTATCGTCGACCCATTTTGTCGTTGGAATTGGATAGTTCCTTGTAGCTCCAATCTTTCTGTGTTATTGAGGTTGCTATTACTTCATCAACCGTTCTCTGAATGCACCACTGAAGGCGCGCTGCAGTCTCATCTCACAATTTGTGGTAGTTTTTTTTTGTTTTGTTTTTCACTCGCTGCTGGGACGTGCGCGTTTTTTCTTTCCTTCGGATTCTGTCTTCTGAATGTCAGAATGCGAAACGTGCATGAACTTACAGACGTAACAGGGTGTCAGTGCAGGTGCACTTATATCAGCTTTGACCGGTGTTTTTTTTTCGAATGGTGCAATAATCTATTTGGAAGCATAAACACATTATTGGAACACCGACCATTTACACACGTGCATAGGACACGACGAAGCAGATAAGGACGACTGGTTTGATCACAATCACGTCCGGGTCAATCGACACGGCGCAAGCCGAATCGCGGTCACGACTGATACTCTGTACGCGTGTTTCGGAAGTGTAGGAATCCGGATTGGGTGAACTCACAAGGGAGGGACCATAGCGTCTAGCCCCACCCTGGATCTCGGCGTGTGTTGTGACCGTAGTGATGAGCGTCAATCAAAGGGAGGGGGCTATGATGGATAAAATTCGGAACGAACTACGGAGCCGGAAAAGACCAATGACCATGAATTCGGGTCACGCGATGAAAAGAGACGTGCGTGTGTGTGTAGTAGTAGTAGGAGGAGGAGAGATCGATGACAAATCACCCCAAATCACACAATCATTTGCTTGTTTCGTAAGCATTTGCATATAAGTCAGTGATTCCGATTCCCTTCAACAACAAAAAAAGAAAGAGCTGTGTGTTTATTGCCAGAAAACCGGTTTGGATGGTGCTTTTCTTTATTTGTTTGGAACGCTCTGGAGATACCTTTTGATATTTAGCATTGACTCACAATTACTGGTGAGTAGTGGTGTGGGATAATTGATATTTATTGATTTGAACTGACTATCCTTCGGACTTCACCTTTACGCACAATCCTCAGTTCATCGATTCAATCATACATTCAGAAGCATTAGACTCGAGTTTCGCACTTATTGGAGCTCATCAGTAGTTCATATCCACCGTCCGGGGTTTGAACTCCGGACCCATCGCACGGAAGGCATGGACATTACCACTGTGCCAACCAGCTCACACCATGGCTGAACCAAATTGCCAATTCATTTTTGTTCAGGTGCTGTCTTCAGTGATGGTCAGTTCATTTGGCCCGACAGCAATGAACGGAGACACAGGTGACATACTATTCACTCCAATCGAAGGCCTCCTATCAAGTCAAGACTTCCATGTAGGTACGGACTGATTCGCCAACGAATCTACAAGGCTGGATTGATATTAAGCATTTAACTCACAATTAGTGGTGGATATGCACTACTGATGAGCTACAATAAGAGCGAAACTCGAGTCTAGTGCTTCCGAATGTATGGTTGAATCGATGAGGATTGTGTGAGAAAAAAAAAGTCCGAAGAATAGTCAGCTCAAATCAATAAATACTTTTTGATTACATTTTTGAGAATTTATAAACCAGAGAATTGCCATCGTTATTATTTTGGAAAATTTGCTTTATTTTTCAAATCCTAAGCTTGATAACGGTACTTGAGGTTTCAGCAGCGTGGTTGTTAAGGAAGAAGAAAGTGGTCTGTTGGAGAGCCCTAACTTGTTCACCGGGTTCGATTGTTTATTATTTTGAATACACTGTCCGATGGATAATCTAGGGAATGTGCCACATAATCACCAAGACCTGTTGCTCACTCATTAAGTAGAGCAGTCTGAGCCCTGGGACCTCAAACGGTGAAACAATTCAGGTCACATTGGAATAGGAGACGTATTCAGCTAACCTACCTTTAGACAACTTTCTCCTGCTTGACAATAAGCGGGTTATGTAGAACAATCCATGAAGATTCATGGGAGTATGGAGTATGGAATGAAGTGCAATCATCTGTATCGTCTGAGCTTTCTCCGATGGTGCAGCTTGAGCCCTTTAACAGCCAAATCCCACCTGTAAGGCAGCTACTGTTCATTCGGTGGAGAAATAGCGTACTCAGAGTGGTTATTCGCCTATCCGCTACCGGGGGATACGCTGACAGTAGACTTTTGGTGGTCCATTCCAATAAGTAACTACACAAAACATGATGCACTAGTCTTGTTCGGGTTATGATTTGAGCATGCGATATTGGGCTGGTTCGCGTAAAAAGCGGTCATGAGGACGCTACTTTTGAAAAAATTTCGTACGGTGGTGGGATGCAATAAATTGCAGTTATTCAGTTTCCTATCATAAAACGATGATTTCCGCAGAGAAGTTTGTGGTTAATACGGTTGGCACAGTTCCGCCGTTTTGGACAGTCTATGAACTAAGAGAGAATTTGATGTGAGTAATGGAGGATTTGGTTGGGTCGATGGATTCGCACTGCTGATGAGACCCGACCAGGTCGAAACAGCTGTTCAGTGTTTCCTTTGCCATATACACGACGAATTTCCATTTTTAAGAGAGAATTATTCAGTCCAACCATCAGCAGAGCGAAGCGTTAAACCACAGTCTAATCTGAATAACTATAGCATTAGATAAGTGTTACCCCGGTCATCCGTTTGCTACAACGGCAGCGGAAGGAAAACAGCGCGTCACGGATGTATTTGAAGACACGCAAAACATGATTCGGAGATGACGCGCGATCTGTGACGGTGCACAAACCGAGTTCATAAACTCATGCAGCGTCACACATACACACACACACACACTTGTCTAATCACGGCTTTTCTGAAGCGATTGTTCGATGAGAACCGAGAAATGATGAGGTGAATGACCGTCTACAGAAAGAGAGAGAGATTTCGTGAGACAATTTGGTGCATGGGTCACGAGGATTCGGCGTCGTCCATAAAGCCTGATCGAGTCCTCACAACCGTTTTCAATTCAGTATGGTGGACGCCAGGCGAGTATTGCATTTCACCTGAAGGTCAACCATTAAAAAAAACACGGCCACCATTATCAGCTTTTTCTTTCTATTGCAACATCGAACACTACACGGTTTGTGAACTTAATCCGAGCGAGTGGCAGTGTGTGTGTGTGTGTGTGTGCTGAATGTGAATCAACTGAGGACAATGTTCAGTGTTCATTGTAAAATTGCCCAAACGTCATCACATGGGGGCGCGGAAAAGGGAATGTCAAAAATAATCGAGGAGAATGAAGACAACGCTTACAACTACGGCTTTCTGAGATATCGTGTACGGCTCGTATTAAAAAAACACTGGATCATTCGATTCCGCGTAATGTGCAACCAGCTAGATAGATAATCCTGTGCGTGAATGATTTAAAAGGAAAGATGACCTGATTGGGTCTCGTCAGCGGTGCACATCCATTGATCCAACTCAGGATCTAGCCTCGCACGGTGGAGCGCAGGGATGCTAACCATTTGACGCCCAAGCAACTGATCAGACTGTTTTTCATTTTTGTTTATGTAAGATATAACACAGCCCATTTCCCGAAACCTATTGGGGGGAGGGTTGACCCACCTCACTCATCAAAACACTAACCTGATGAATTCCGTTGGAATTATTCCTAATTTAACTATTTGTGAAAAATGGTTTGATCAGCTGATCGGTGGGTAATATGGGTGGGTGCATTTTACCAGTTAGGTCTCGGGTTCGATGCATTCGAACTGCGGATGAGACCCAGCCAAAACCGAAATAGCTGTTTAGGGCTCCTGATTTTTCAGTTTACGATACGTCTGTTCTATACACGACGGAATTAACCAAATAATCGAATCAAATCTTCCATTGCTCTCACTTAACACTTCACGTTTCAGACCATGAAGTCGTGTTACCATATATTGATCAGTTACTTAAAGGGAAAGGATGAGTATTCGCCGATGTAGTTATATGGTTAACATTGACTGTGCTAAGCATAACTGGAACACACGTGGAAAACCATGAATTGTGAGGTGAAACATCAGTAAAAAGTGAGTAGGTCGTACTTTGAACGCGACGTGTGGTGTGCATGTAAGAATATCGAAAGACAAAAAAACACTTCGAATTTTTTTGGGCGCACGAAGGACGACGTGTTTGTGAATAACCCCAGTATCGATCAATGAAGAAATTGATAAAACAGTTCAGAAAACTCTAAGAGAACAGCAACAAATGAGAAGTACGGACGCGACTAAAATTCGTTCAATCTAGTAGACGAGTCAAAACTGCATGATTGCAAATCAGGAGAAAAACATCACTGGTCAATAGTCAGCTTTCCAGAAAAGATTTACAGGGTGTAAGAAACCGACTAATTGTTCGGTGGATAAACTCCTGGTTTCTCTTCATTGCAAACAGTGAATTTGTAGAACTGTGCAGAACGAATAGCTAGATTGTATCTAGGAGAAAAAATAACGATGATGTATGATAAACCGCGCCTTACCGTAACCTAACAAGCTAAGCATGTTGGTCTTCTCTGAAGCCACAACTGCTACTCATCCAAATAGGATCACTGGGTAAAGATCAGAAAACATACGGTTCTTGGAAATGTGGTTTTTTCTGTTCTTCAGGTGAGTTGAGCTACGCTCCAAAAGAAAGAATTATAGCCAAATGAGAAAACTCTTCTTTGGAAAGACTGATGAGTCGACTCACTAACGAAATCCAATTTCTGCCACGGTTGGATACAGTCTATTGAGAAGAGGGCCATACATCTAAGCCACGCTTAAATGCAATAAATTTTAAACATCTTCCTCATTACTGTTTAATGTGGAAAATGACGTCAGACCCTAAATGAGTTTACCGTGAACATAAAGCGCACACGGGCTGAGACAAATTTGTATGATAGATCATTTTACTAAACCGTGAAAACTTCCAACCATCAACGACATATAGTCCTGTCAGAAAGCGACACGTAGAGTCAGGGCGTTGCTGGGCGCATACGGAGCTATAAAACAAAGAAATACTATGCTTAACTTAAGGGTTGAAAACGGGACAAGAGAGGACAGATACGATGAACATCAACTAGGCGCTGAACTGAAGGTTAAGTCCCGAATCAGTCAAATTTGTGTATCGACTAGGTGAGACGGACAAAACGCCGAGATGCACTTCGAGGGAAGGTGATCGATGAATTACCACATCAATTGAGCACGACTAGATCCTGTGAGGAATTCCAAGATCCGGTGAATGAATGTATAAAAGTCGATAGATGTTCAATGCGCAACCAGATCCCAGTGAACAAACGATTTCCGAACGATTTCGCAAAACAAGGAGCATACTGGGTGCAACCACATCGATAATTGATTGACCACATGCGCTTATAGATTTATTTCACTCTAGCGAGCTTCTTTAGTGAACAGTGTACAGCAGAATAGCACAGAGTCAAGCGTTAATAATTAAATCGAATAATTCAACCAGCATTTAGTGGAGTGCAGCAGAGTGAAAAGATAATCGAGAAATCGTTCATGACTGCAAAGAACCACATGCTTCAGGCTGTCTCGAAATACCATCGATCGCCAGGGGCAAGATTTTTGGGTTTCAAGTCAAACACATGATGTGTTTCAAAGTTAGAATCATTTGTCAAAAGACGATTATTAAATAAGAAAACGAGACCTTCAATTAAAAAAATAGCATTGCACGTATCGACGGGATTTGGTCTCCACGACGCCAGACCGAAATGTCAGAGAATCACATTAATTTAGGGCTTTTAATCGCTTTGTCAGCACCCCGTCCTAAAGAGCCTTAGGCTGACAGTGATAGTTTGTTTCGAATTAAACTCGCCCCGGCTCGAATGATAAGATCAACAAGTATGACATGCACCATAGATAAAAA
>UZAN01047740.1:0-17543 GCA_900618425.1 Echinostoma caproni | reverse complement strand
GTATTCGACCACCGATATCTCCGAAGCATTACTCGTATCTAGGTATCAGCCTTGTGAATATCTCAACTCGGGTTAACCAGGTCTTATGTGTATGTCATTGGTTAATGCTGTGAACCCTGGGTTGGAAGTTTACTCCCTCAT
Organism: Echinostoma caproni; assembly: GCA_900618425.1. Classification (NCBI taxonomy): domain Eukaryota; kingdom Metazoa; phylum Platyhelminthes; class Trematoda; order Plagiorchiida; family Echinostomatidae; genus Echinostoma; species Echinostoma caproni. Next base: position 17,402 of record UZAN01047740.1, on the reverse strand, counting down.
GTGGCTATTCTGGCCTCCCCGTGGAAAGTGTAAGTACTTGTTGTTCTTCCTTCTTTGGATTCTTCAAAACTGCCCTGGGTAGCAACATTCAAATGTAAAATAACCAATAATACATCCACTACGCTCACAAATGCATGTGCGTAGTAAACTGGACCTATGGCATATCGGTATTATGCAAATATTTGCGTGCAAATGAGACGTTTTGATTGATCTGGCATATTTCCGTTTAAAGAAGTTTCAGTTCAGCATTTGTCACTAAAGACTTATCTGTTACGGCAAATTTCAACCTTGCGATTGTCCATAAATATATGCAGAGATATACCATTTACTTTTCTCAAATTAACTACAATATTCAAACAAAATTTCTTCTTTCGATGTCTCATTTTCCGTTCAAATAGTGTAAAAACCATGTGAGCCTCACACGTCAAGGTCACAATGAGCCGGTGGTCACGCTAGATCGATTGAACTGTAAATGACCGATAGCCAGAGTGCGTTCCTGGTTTTGGTTGCCTCCGGTGAAATTTCTTTCTCACTGAGAGACATCGTCATGTAAAGTGTGATATTTCTGCCTTGGACCAAAAAGTGGATAATTAAATAACGCAGAACTGTTTAGTTGATCCATCTGATATGTAACTGGAGATGAAAACTTGAAGACCCGGGGTTTTCAACTCCATACGCACTTGGTCTAAATACGATGTCAGATGATCGGGGCTAAAAGTGGTTTGAGTTATATGTACGTGCATTCTGGCTTTTCAGTTCTCCTTCGTGTGCTTTGTACTCGACGACATTCACCAAATGATATTATTGTTGGAGATATGGTTTCGCAGGGCCTCACCTTTGGTGCATTTTGTAACCTGTGTTGAACAACAGTTACAGCATGCAGTCTCAAACCGGTTGCAGATCAGCGGTTCAATGGAGTATAATGATATTCCAGTTTCTCCGGTAGTTCACACGCGCGCGCGCACACACACACGAGCAAGTGGACAGCAGAGACATGATACCGGCCAAATAAGGGCATAAAGAGGTTCGATTTNATCGAGGAACCCCGAACTATTGTTCCGTCATAGATTTCAGCCTGGACAATCATCAAAAAGTCGATTTCAATAAAGCAAAAATTGCAAGTCCTCTGCTGTTGCTGTGGTGGTTAAGTGGCGTTGAACGACAAGCATGTAAACAATTCCCGGAAAGTCAAACACGGCGTTCCAATACTAAACTCAGCAGGACGTGTTTCAGCGACAACCAAGGAGGCTGCAGAAATTCTTAGACTACAGTAATCCCAAGTGGCCAATGCGCCTATTAACATTGGGTTCGTAATTCCCCGTTTACTGGAACATATTCCTTACCCATTACTGACAGACATCATCTTTTCTCCCCAAAGGATAAAGGCAAAGCTCCTGGCTTTGAAGAAGAACTCATCACCGGCTTTAGATAACATTCATCAACAAGCCCTTATCACCCTGGTAATCCACAAAGCCGATCCTTTAAGTGAGCTATACCAAAAACTGTTTGAAGATACCGTGCTTCCTCAGGTGTGAAAAAACGGTGTCGTTTCACCAATTTACAAAGGTGGATGCCGTAGTGACCCAACCAACTACCGACCCGTCACTCTCCTTCCAGTGTTGTACAAAACCATGGAATCTATTGTTGCAGATTCGATAATGAATCATCTGGAGAAAAAAGACTTACTATCTTCAGTCCAGCACGGGTTTCGAAAAAATCGTTCATGTGCAACTATCTTGATTTTCGCTTGGGACGATTGGACTCATGCTGTAGATCAAGGCAAAGCAGTTGATGTCATTTACCTGGACTTTCCAAAGCCTTTGACAGGGTAAATCATCAAATACTGATACGGAAGCTGTATAGCTATGGAATCCGTGGACTCGTACTTGGCTGGATTGAGGAGTTTCTTCGCCTACGCACCATTTCAGTTCGTATTTTCGATTCACTTTCTGATCCAATAGATGTCAACCGTGGGGTTCCACAGGGATCTGTGCTAGGCCCACGTCTTTTCCTTACCTTTGTAAATGATCTTCCAGACATCCTCAGACCACAAACTCTGCTATTTGCAGATGATGCCAAAATATGGAGGACAATAACAAAACCAGAAGATTCATTTGATCTCCAGAACGCCCTTGACGAAGCCCACAAACGGTCTGTCTCCAATGATATAGAATTCAACGTTACCAAATGTAAAGTGTTATCACTACGTCACCCTGGTCGTTATTCCTATACTCTCGGACACGAAACTCTGCCTCATGTTTCACCCGAGAAGGATCTGGGAGTGGTCATTCTTGCAAACTTGAGTTGCTCCACAAACTGTTCCACGGCATCATCCATGGCGGTAATATAGGTTGGACTGCTCAAACGTGTACACCGGGTACACAATTCAGACCTGGAACCCATGGCAGCAGCGTGATCGGAAGGCACTTGAACATTTGCACAGAATGGCTACCAAGATGGTCAAAGGTCTACATTCCAAAACCTATGACGAAAGATTACAGCCACTAGGGCTATACTCGTCTCAATATCATCAAATCAGAGACGATATGATCTTACTGTATCGGATTTTCCAACAGCCCAACCATCTATGTAGATCTCTTTTGGTTCTATCCACCAATTTTCTTCTCAGAGGGCATCCACTGAAGTTGGTACACCAAAAGATTCGATTGTATAGTATTTTGTATAACTTTTGCAAGCAATGGAGCTCACATTTCAGTTTAAAAAATCATACACGCTGACCGTCACAATGTACATAATCAACGGGGACAAAAGGTTTATACAGACATGGGGACATTTCAAAATTCAAGGTTTAAACAAAGTTCACTTATTGATCGATCTTTGTTTATGAGTAGACGAGCCAAATACGGTATAGGTGAACTGCGGTAAGCGTTAATTCGAGATGAAAATTGACGAAATCGGGAGCGCGTTGAATGATGAGAAGGACAACGTGTCTGTTCTGCGTGCAATTTGTGGTCAGGATCTGTGAGAATCCTGTCAGCAAATTTTACACACGAAGTTACGTGATACTCCGAAGCTTTAAGGATAACACATTCATAGAAATAGAAGAGCGAAATAATAATAGACCGTGGCGTAAAACTTTGAAATTCTGTTTGACTAAATCGGGAAACATAATTGAGGAACAATTAGGTAAGATGGGGAGAACACTGATAAACAAAAGTAGAAATAGCTGACTGGAATGCGCGAAACTGCCTGATCTTTCGAATTTGAAACGATAGACGCCTCAGTTTACCAATGCAGTTGTAGATGTTGGTTGACCAATGAAGATTGTTATATGGGGTGACAACAGGATATTTCACAGAGTCCACCCTAGATAAAGGATTGTTATTAATCACTGTGGGGTCTGTCGGATCTGGAGAGCGAGCCAACCTGTATAAACACTCAACACATTCACTGGGGTTTAGGGTCAGCCCCGATAAGGAGGAGAATGACTGAATTTGATCATGATTGTCAGTGAAGCAGCTTAGATCGGAGTAAGAAGAAATGAGTTGTCACAGCACAACATCATCAGCATATTTCACAATTCGTGCAGGAGAAACATAAATGACCATTTTCGCGTTTGGAAACTGCATTTTTCAGACAAATCATTCCCAATAATATGGAAATCAATGAATAGGAATTTTCAGAGCAGGGTGCCCTAAAACTGCACACGGATAGCTCGGTAGACTTGTTGCACTATAACACGGGAGAAATCACATAGATTCTCGGTATTCTGGCTTCACAATTTATTCCGAACATTACGCCCAAATATACGTTGGAAGTGTGTGTGTGTGTGTGTGTGTGTGTATGTGCAAGTTCGACTTTGTCAGTGCGTTGCAATTGTATAGAGCCGAAATTGGGCTTGAGAATAAACGGTGACTGCAAGAGTAGCATCACGGAGGAAGACGTACGTGATCGGCAGATCTACATTAGTAAGTACTAAGCGAGAAACGAAACGAAGTGTATTACCGACAATCAGAAAACGAGAACAAAAGGACGACGTGAACCCCAGTTCGAGGAGCACAGATTCGTAGGGGAAAACTGAAAAATCAGTAGTGCACACGCGTTGTGATGAGATCTGTCAAAGTATGTCCCGAACCAGAACACGATATTTCTCTCTCTCTTATCCGGATTAAGAAGTTGTTTGGAAGCAGACCTAGTACTAGACCAGTTTGTAATGCAGTATTTTAAGGAAAGCGTGATGCACGTACTACGCCGATCGAAATCGTAACTCTACTCCAGTTCCGGAATTTACAATACGAAATCCAGGTACAAGATCACTAATAAAGCAATTCGTTTATTGGGGAAAATATAAATAAATGAATAACATAAATAATGAAAAGACCGTTGGTTATTCTGACAACCTTTGCAGGCCTTCACACGTGTATCTACACGGGACAAGAGCTGAGCAAAACGTTTCCGGATGCACAAGAAGTTTTATTTATTGCACAAATTTCTAATTCCCTTGTGCCGGTATGATAAATGAAGTGACCCTGATTGTCTGGATAAAAATTGTAGTCATTTGGAAGGCACATATCCAAATTAGAAAATATTCGATTCACAACAGTATGGAAGTTCAGACATTCTAACAAATGAGTATTATTTCATGAAAGTATTTGTCTTGGTCAATCCGATTATTCTGGATCACACATCTTTTACATGATGTAAAATACATATACGGATAAATTGTATTTACTTATGCTAATTAAGTTGAAAAATTATGTGGCTACAAAGTGTGCACTTGAAATCTTTCATCATGAATGGAGTAAAACACATATTCCATGAAAAGTGAGAAGTGACCTTCAAAGTTGACCGTCAGGTGTGAGGTGCTTTCTCATCTATTATAACGCCTGGAAAACTGCGCCAGTAATATTTTATCGTATGTACTTGTATCCCTCACTGGAATGTTTTCACTCATCACGTTTTGTTTCCTTTGCCCTACAGGTTTGATTTCACCCCCAACCCACGGAAGACCTATCCACCAGTGTTTCATCGCCACCCCGTGCCCCGCCTCCCTGGAGCCGTTTCCCGCAGTCGTTCATCGCTCGGAAAGTCTCGTATCATCTCCCGCTGCGAGAATACGAACCGAGGGACATCCTGTCCCACAAATCCGTTCACTCCGCTACGCTGCGAGAGCCCGGAGTAAGCTCGCCTTACAATATACATAGTTTCTGATTTGGCAAATTCTTTAATCGATCTCTTTCAGTTAGCGCCTAACGGTCCGGATCTGGCAGTAATTAAAAACCTGTTCTCTGTGCTGATCACACTGATAAGTCAGCTACTTCTAGGATGGTTCTACTGGAGGAACCGTATAATTCGATTGCCAAGTTGGTGAAATTCAAGCCAAAACAACTGACACAAGTGTTCAACAATAAAGGAAGAGGGACATCCGGAACATTAGTAATATGAAATTACAACATCTGTGACACATATGTTAGTCGTTTTAATGAATATATTCGTAAGATATTTTCCACCGATACTCGTTTACCTCGCAATTGATGCCCCGGAAACGATTGTCGAAATAGGGGTTTTTCATTCGGGGTTATAAGGCGTTCAACTAAAAGAAACAATGATATAAACAGTGGATATTATTATGCAAATGAGCTGTGGGGCGAGGGTTGATAGCATCACACATTTCCGCGCGTGAGATTGCAAATTTCAGTGTTTGAGCTTCAGAGATTTAGTGCCAGTCATGGCGTTGCCACAGTTTCAAAATCACATATATGTACTTTTCAAAGAGTTTGTGTGAATGTCAACCGGGTGCAGTGAATAGTTATGTCCCAGTCACAGTTAAGACTCATCATCTACGCGAGGGCTCCAAATGGAAGGCAAGAAAAAACGCTTAAACCTGAGATATACAGACCAAATAATCTGTGAAGTTAAAATGACAATAAATAAAAAATATTTACATTACGTAGCCTTGACCGTCGACTGTATAGGTCTGTTGGAAGTCGGGGAGAGGGTGGTAAATGTTTCACTCCCCAAACCGAAGGTTCGTGGTCCAAGTCCCGGAAGGAACATATCAAAGGTGCATATGTACTAATACCCAATCCCAACTGCTAGTGCTTCTTGTCTCTCTTCACATATGTTGCTTGATAACAAATCAAAATTATCACACATTTGGAATAATATCGTTTTTTATTTTTGGGCAACATTCAAACCTACTGATCCCAATATACTCCCTGTTCCGAGGGGGACAAACATAGAACTATTGCTTTGGGCACTTCAAAATCCGGCCAATACAGTGAGGAGGCAAACAACAAGTGACTAAAATGCGGTCTGAAAATCTGCGGCCTTAGTATTTGTACAGTTGCTGAAGTTTCTCTCCCAGTTTCACAGACCTAAGAGGGAACCATCATAGCACAAATCGAACAACCACATCGCGGATTACCACATTGCACTGTGTTCCCGTGTTTTTGACGGTGATGGTCCATGAGAAGAAATAGATGAGCACAGCATTCGGTACTATCTGGTTGGCTGATATTAACCTGCGTTATACATACATATATATATATATAAGAGACTTTGAATATGTATTTCAGAGAGTTATTTTTCGCGGTCTGTTCTTACTTTGCCCATGAGTAAATTACCACTATAATTCTACATCATCATTAGGGATTAAATACAATAAACGGCAATAAACTTTTGAATTATTGCGTAACCAGTTTTATCTCAGTGAAAACCACAACAATGATTCACATGTGGATAGATTACAAAACGGCCTAACTGAAGATAAGATCCCTGAGATCCCCTGAAAAGATCTATCGGGGACTCTAGTATAGCAACGACTTGAAAAGAGAGTGACAGGTAGGCATACCTGATGACAAGCAATTATGCCTCAACTGGCTGTGTGCTTTCCANNGGGAAATTTCGTTGTTTCCATCCACATGCACTACTTACCACATACCGAAATAACATTTCAATCAACCTAACGTTTGTTACTGGTCAATTGCTGTCTCCTTAAAAGGACAACCGAGTCATGCATCGATTACCCGTGAAAACGTAGCTGTTACTAATTCTCTATACGGTAATCAGATCAGGGAAAATAAACCTACATAGATACCGGGGTCGCCAGTAGTGTAGTTAATACGCCCCTCTTCTTGCCACCGTTTCATCATTTTCGTACCCGATTAAAGGTGTCCAATGCTGGCGGAAATTTTCACAGAAAGCGTGTGCATCCAAGGTCCACCAACCCATTGCTATTTTGCACGCAACTTTGTGACTCATCCAGTTCAGTTTTCAGTTCTTTCTCTTCAAGATTGCATTTGTTAACGTAAAAATGTTGTGTGAGCCTCGAATGCGTTTGGTGAATTCTGTTCTATCCAAGAACGTGCGCACACACGCACACATACATTCTTGAGTGTTCGCGATATGATCACAACGCCAAATTATCCCGTGCGTCTCACCCTGGCTGCGTGAGTGTCCGTCATTTGTCGTTCACCCGATTATCCCGTATGGAAAACGAGCATCCAAAAGATTGTTTTCGATGGAGGCCAGGAAAAACAACCCACATGAATTCCATCGGGTACATGCCAGTCGAACTGAGTGGGTGTGAGAACTCGTCGATTCAGTCTGCATAAAGAGGTAATGAACTGGGCATTTATGAGTGAACCAGCAGTGATTTCACTTCTACAGATTATCATCGATGGGTGCATTCATTGCACACTGAAGAGATCGATTCCAGAGCTTTGTCACTTTAGTCACGCCCGTTCTTATTGTATAAAGATAGGCAGACAGATAGACACGGATAGATAAATAGATAGATAGATAGATAGATAGATAGATAGATAGATAGATAGATAGATAGATAGATAGATAGATAGATATATCACTAGAAAGATAGATAGACAGATAGATAGATAGATAGATAGATAGATATATAGATAGATAGATAGATAGATAGATAGATAGATAGATAGATAGATAGATAGATAGATACTGATTGGGATGCAGTTAAATATTTTCCTCAGTGTTATTATAAGGTTTCTTAGAAATGCAAAAAGATAATAAATATATTAATTGTTTAAATTCCCCTTTCACACATTGGCGCGGTCAATTTTGCTCGAAGAATGTTGGTATCAATCAAATTCTGCCTGAAGAAGGACAGACATGGGAAAGACGNGCCTCTAGATCCCTGGAACGGTGAACGTAAATGCTTGACCACAGCGATGTTGTAAATTCATCGCTTTTAACTATGGTTGAATCCTTTTACAGACTGTATTGTTGGTTTTTAAATAATTGTGACCGTTATCCCTAGAACAAAAGAATCGCAGTATTACATGCGGAGAGCTGACATTGTGTGTTTCTGTGTGCAAATACGACATATCCGGTCAAAAGTGGCCTATGAATTATCCCAAATTATCTCCGGGACTGATCGCTTATTTGATAGACGGCATTGTTTCATTTAACCTGCTACTCCAGAATCGGAAGGTTCCAAGCTAAAATGATATTCTGGTTGAATTTCGACCCATGGAATAGCAGGATCAGTCGCATATATTAATTTTAATCAGTCACCTCGGGTCTCGTTTAGTAAAACGCATCGTTAATTCAATTAAGTGAGCTATCGAAAACAAATTTGCATTACTTTTTCATTGGCACTATTGAACAGTAATATCAAACGGTGGACCTTTGTTGAGATAGTTGAAAAATGGAGATCAGCTAAAAGATGAAAGTACTTTTTAGAATTTCCAGAGTTTTGTAGAAAAGAGGACAAAAGATGAATTGTACGGATCAATTTGCATGCTGATCGAGGCTGACGGAATACACACAGAAGCGATGCGGAGTAAATTCAAAATATGTGACAAAACGGACTGTCTCGTGTGCGGTACGAGAATTGAATAGCAGTATTTACACTCAGTCACTAGGATTTGGGGACGTGAAAAAGGCGTACCGAATAAAGGGGCATGAATTCCTGAAACCATTCTCTGATCACCGCGTCAGATGGAAGAGATAAGAAAATGAATCGGCGCATGATTGAGTTTCCAAGACTGAGTTCTTTGCAGCATTAACAAAAACACGTTGGCCTTGGATCATTAAAAAATTTCAGTGGTGTGTGTGCATGTTCGCGAAACCGCCGGGACCGCTACCACTTCAAAAGCCTAGATGAGCAACCCATATCCATAGATCTGGAGGGATAAACACATCAGTCGGGTTGGCAATGTGAAAGAGTCAGTGCTGTCATTAGGAGAGCCGCACAGTATGGAGTGATGATCGAATGACGTGCATTCACTTCGAAGCACCAGTGTCCAAAAACGAAAGTCCAAATCACCGGAGGGAGGATCCCATGTCCCGGTTGTCAAAAGTCGGTTCTTAAGGAAATGCTCTCGATATATTTTCTCTAGTCCACTGGACGCGAATCATATTTTGGAAGGGAATCACGGGCGTTTATAGATAAACCTGAACCAATCAAATTGTTCGGTTTGCAAAATAAAAGTCTTATACCAATCATAAAAAGACAATTGATGAAATAAAACAAGCGATCAATTAAAACAACACTTTACAACACACGGGTGTAGAAATTTCAGCTGTGGTTCAGTTGCCTTTTTACCCGATGAAACAGTGTGTCAAATGGTAAAGTGAGTGATCACAACTCACGAGCCTGTTCACTCTTGTTGTTTGAAAGAAAAAACGCTCTTTGAATGTGTTCGCAGTGGAACCGAACTGTTTTACGTTTTATAAGGAATAAGATAGTTGGATTCGTCCATGTACCCCAACAACTCGAACCCGAATCTTTCGGCCAGACCAAATATGTTTTGTTATCGTCCGTTAAGTCCATCATGCAAGGATTGACAACCGTGACTTGGTTTTCACGACCAGCCAAAAGTGAACATAAGGCGGCCTGCTGTCCCCATCACAAACACACACACAAACGTTTCAGGACGGGGTGTGTGCAATTGTGAGTTGTGATCACCCACTTTGCCATTTGACACACAGTTTCGTCGGATAAAAGTGCAACGGAACCGCAGCTGAAAATTCTTTTCTTCCTTCTACTTCTTCTTATTGAACATATAATTTTCATGAAGAGGCAAGCGGCCAATCAAAAGGCTGCCGTTCAACACAGAATGTGGAGAGTCAGGCAATGATGGTGGAATTCGAACACATGTCGTCCGGAGTGATAATTTGGCGGCGTTACCACCAAGCTACTACCGCTGAAAGGAGAAAGAGAGTGAAAGTAGCAGGCTGGTTTATTGCAGAAAACGCAGAAAACCTATCTGAAGACACGCGCGAGAAAATGCACGTAGCAGGCAATCTTGAGCTTGGAAGCCATGGCAACAAACTCAGGGAGTGTGGGGGGACTTTTGTATCTGTTTCTCACTACGACTTCCTTTTCTTATATTTTCCTTCCTCAATTACTACTCTGTATGTTCATCGTTCCAGTGTTCGCAATGCCCCGAAGAAGAGAACTTTCCCTTCCCCCCCCCTGGGAGTTAAGTACTGTAGTCGTGTGTTTCCATTGTACCAGTGAGTTCTCGCCCTGGTGGGTACACGAACCTCGTTTGGTTCGATGGATTTGCACTACTGGCGAGAATCAAAGATTTTGAAACGTGCGTGCAATTGTAAATTTCATTCTCTTCCTAATTGATGCCCCACGGTTGAAAGCCCATTAGCTTACAGATTTCCCGCAGACTCGTTTAAAATTGTCTCCAAATAATTGTGAGGTCAATCAGAGAAGATTTGGGTTTCACTTGCAACTAAATGGATACAGTGATTATTTAGGAGCACTGGACAACCACTTCGTCCCTGTTTGAACTCTAATGAGAGTCTCTGACAGCAAACCGACCGGTTGGAAATAAGAAAGCAGCACGGACACACTAGGTGCCAGTTTTTGTGGAGGAACTACACGATCAGCACTAATCCCATGCCTAAGGATATCCACTTCCGGGTCTCACTACTTTGGAAAGGTGACTAGTGAATCCGCATTTGGATATAACTTTGTTCAAGGTGGAACTTTTCAGTAACAGTCAACTGGAAGCCCCGAAAGGGACACCTAGACGGTACGCACGTCAGTGGCTAGTGCCACAACCCCAACGAAGTATGCTCATCTGGCCGACAATCATTGTCAGCCTCCGCAAAAACACTTCTTTCACCATGACTCAAGACAGTAGGGAATGGATGAAATTCAACAGGGTAGAGAGGTAGAAACAGCAAACCTCCGAAATCCTCAGTATGGCGGGGGGTAGATGTCTAGGATGGTGGCAGATTACCCTTCCCTTATACCTCGCGAAATGTTCCCATACGACCAAGCGTCTCGAGTAACTGTGCTAAGGGAGTCCTACTCATTGCCTTCTCGTTGTGGAGGTGTTTTCCCACCAAAGTGAGAGGACGAAAAGCCGATATCTGGGGCTATAGCTGGGTTGGTGGACCACTGGCAGTTCACCTAGGGGAGTTGGCCAAAAACCCTGATTCCAAAACAACCATGAGGAGAGTGAACGAACTCACACCCACACCTTTTCGGTTGTGGCAGTGGTCACCGGCTCGATTGGGCATTGAGGTGTATTGGGCACCTGAAATTGTGGCAATGGTCACCGGCTCGATTGACCATTGAGGTGTATTGGGCACCTTGGACGTTTGACCCCGTCCGAGGGGCGTATGATCCGATGAACTGGACACTGGCTCCCAATGGATTGTGGTTTTCACACACCGCCCTGCTGCCTTGCTGGTCAAGCTTTGGCTAGCCAAGGCTCCGGTTGTGGATTCCTCAAAACAATTCACCTGCCTTGACCTGGGAAACCTAGCAGTATTCAGCCCACATGCCAATCATGGAACATTTTTTCTGTTTATAACAATTATTGTACCAAGATTTGTTGAAGGATAATAATGACAATAGACACATCGCTCACGCAATCCTTGTTGTGCTTCTCAGTTTGCATAGAACAGAACCAGATCGTGTTTGAGGTTTTGGTTCCTGATGATTATCAAAATAATAGTGAGGGACGATGTGAATGAAACTTTTTGCTGTATTTTCGCCAGATGAAAGTTAAATATCCATTTATCCCTCGCTATATCGCAGTTCTCTTATTGCTAATTTATCGTGTTGCGGTTTTGTTTTAAATANTAACTTTGTTCTGTTTCCCGGAATCTACACTACATTACTGGATCTTGCGATGTATAAGTATTTTTCTAACATTTTGGAGTTCAAATATTTTTATTTCATAGTTATGAGGAATAAAGTGAAATGTATGCGAAAAAGTTTAAGTTGAAATACCAAACCGCATGTATCTCATGAACGAACGAATCAACACTGCAATCTGAACATCATCGGCAGCCAGATAGCTGTGACTCTACGCTCATCACTCGGACGAAGAGATCAGTTGGGTCTACGCCTTGAGCTGAAACAGTAGCTATGACTCAGGCTAAAGAAACTGTACCCTTCGGAGAGACACCCGGTGAAATGGTGGGGTCTTCGGAAATTCTATAATGGATCAGATGGAACATTCATGTAAACGTCATCACCATTAGTACTGTACACAGCTACCGTAGTATCAAAATCGGCGTCATTCAAGTTGGCGTGAACTGCACTGGCGATTACTGATACGCGATCTCATGTACTGTTAAAATCACACATTTTCAAAGTTGTTTAAAGTGTTTCAGAGCCAACGGAGTTTGCGTATGAGTATGAAACGCTTGTGGGAGTATGACGGATTTAGAATACCTTGAAATACATGTAAATAATGAAACTAACAGATCTTCACAAAATTCATTGGAACTTGAACCCCGCGATAGGTGACAGATCATTCTAGCATTCTTACCGAGCCGTCGTAAGGCGTTCACGGAAAAGCCTAACAATCTATCAGCTGGTGTTTGAACTTTTCTGTGAGAAATTGAAATTATCAAATGGTGGCGAAATCGATTTATGTGTATTTCACGACTGAATCTGGTGTGTACAGTGAACCACTGGTAACTTCACACACTGTTCACATTTAACCCAACCCAGTATCCCACCGAAAGGCCTGACTTCCTTCGCTCCCCCGTTTTAGGGGGTATAGCAGATCTTCGAATGGTGAGTTCCCTCTTCCTGAAAATTATTATCATCATATATTCAATAAAATAAAATGTATAAAAGATAAAGACCAAAGATACAATTATGTGATCATGAGTACTATGAAATTAGTAGTACAGGCTTTCTAAAAACAACTAATGATTAAAAAGTTATACTAACTTATAAGATCTCCTTGTACAGTCATAATGAAGGCATGCAATAAGGAAAACAAAGAATCTAAAACGGTTTTAGAACTGATCATTCCAAACAAAACCTTTGTGTAGGTGAAGTACCACTCAACCCCGTTTTTCCAACTTCTTAATTTCTAAACCACCCGTATCGATCAAATTCTTGTACGTTGATGATACAATTCACGTGGATCTTGATTATGACTTTACTAAACTGATTTGTCGTGAAAAATGGATCCCCGAGGGTGCTAAATGCTATTAACCTCACCCCAAGAGAATGACAAAAATATCCAAGCGGTCACAAAACATGCAAACCTGTATTGGTCAATAGTGAAACAAAATGCTCAAATATATTCGTAGTCAGGTTTCGGATATTCTGAACTTCAAAGCTGTTTCAATTATAAAGGATAACTGTCTTTAATTGATGGATAGTGTGGAATTCCTTTCCACATACGTAAACCTCCCTCTTCAATAGATCCCAGATCCAGTAGAGTTCAGTCCCGAGATACGGGTTGGCCAGTTCACGGTCTTGATGATCCGTCGTCTCCATCAAATCCTGGTGAGGTGGGCTCCATGTATGGAGGCATTATCGCATTAAAAAATCATGCTTATCGATCGATTTTTGACGGACCCACACCGGTAGAGCTCGAAGAATAACTACGAAATTCAACAGAAGAACTGTAAAGCTCAAACGGCGCTATTGCGAAATGTGATTGGTACCAGAATGATTTATTTACCTATATGATAAAACTCAGTAAAATCTGTAAAATCATTTTCAATAATATTTCAGTGAAATTGTGGCCTTGTAGCTCAGCTAGTGCGCTGTACAAAAGCGTAGGCGGCGTCCCTGCGTGGGTTCGAATCCCACAGAGGCTACTGAACATTCACAATCGCGATACAAACTTCAAATCTGCCAAACAACAATCTGAACAAGAAATTGAATAGCTTTATTTGGTGGAATTAATTCATTTGAAAACAATTTGTCTTACTGAAGTAGAAGAAAACAATATTAAGATAAATTTTCAGAACTCATTTAGTTAGAATGTATTCAGTGACTAACTTTTCCAATATTACTCGTGCGAATTTCTTGCACCAACACGAATCTGTCTCGTCTACCCACCTCGCATCCACCAGATTCCTCGTTTCACATCGCCTTCAGTGCGCATGCGTGATTCGGTGGGCATCGAATTGTCATCGACGATCGCCTATACAAACAGACAAACACGCACAGTTGACTATGTAACTGTAAGTAAGCGAGTAAAAGACGGTTAAGACAACACAATTTTTCAACGCAAAACAAAATTTCCAAGTAGGTGATCACATTGAGCGCTTGCGCTCGCGCACGTGGAGGTAGTATGAGCCCGATTTCCGAGAGAACGGAATATTCACCCATTGCTCGAGCAACTTGTTGTTATTGTTGTTGTTGTTTTTTTTGTTGTGTGCCAACGAAAGCAACATCTGCCGGATCAAACCGGGCGTGTGTGTGTGTGTCATTTCTACGTACCCGCACTACTATTCGTATTGCCACTCTGCTCTCTCTCTGGATGGTTGCTGTTCGCGTTTGTCGAGAGAGAGGGCGAACGCACTGGAGTTGTATCATCTCCGTCTGGGTGTGTTCAAGGGAAGTCAGGTTTCTTTCCACCGTCAACAATTTTGGTCTATTTAAAATCTACTGGACCAGAACCACGATGGATGACGGAAACTGGGGACATAAAATGAAACAGTGATCACGTGAGCTAGACAGATAGATGAATGTACCATTTTAACGGGTATTCAAGGTCCGGTTTCAGTACTTCAGTGTAACTGAAATGCAATTTGTGAAATGTGGGGCAATGACCAGGTAGTGTCAAGTGGACTGAAATCCTCGATGTCTGTTCAGTGTTCTGAATGAATCACGCAGTTTGTGCTCACTGTTTTGATGAAAACCGTTCACACACACGCACACACACACTAACATCACTATGTTCCTCTTGCATTGTAAATAATCTTGTCATCTGTCAATCAGAAATTCTGAATAATGTTCAAGGTGGTTATGTAACCGCAACGGATAGTAATGTTAATGAAGATTCCACTTTCTTGGAAAGCCTTTTTCGAATAGAATCGGTATATCTCTAACAGTAGCAATCCATAGAAATCCGCAACTATCGAAAATGTCTGTTTAGGACTATCTGTTATTTTGTTGTCGGATGGTGATGCTTGCATTAATCCATATACAGGTGTTGACCAGAATCGTGCAACATCAATCCCATTTTGGAAATTCATGTCAGCTCTCAATCTCATACGTATATATTGATACCTATGAGTAAAGTGCATTTACTCCTGACTTTATCCCTCACTTCTATGTTCCCTTCTATCTTTGTTTGAATTTGTGCAAACTCGAGTGTCGCGATAAAAATTTTAGTAGTAGGAAAGCTACAGTTCAGATTTAGAGAATATTTTACGCAAAGCATCATGGAAATTCATTCTTTCTAATGAATGATTCGTGTTTCATTGAAGTGATAATTAAGTTGAACACACCTGTTCTAAATTGCTCATCTCTTTGGATTCCGTGTATGGTAGATAAACCAATTAATGAAATTGTTCTAGCTTAAATAAATTGATAAAATATGTGGCTTAAGATTACCAACGCATTTTCCCTAATATTGGAAGAACTGAATATATACATTTCAAGAAATATGGAAGTTGACCTTCGAAAGTTGATATACATCTCGCTTCAGGTTGGTACTAGATGTAGTTCAATATATTCTTTTTTCATATTTGTGAAGTTTCTGGAAGAGTCGATTACAAAGGCGAATTCATTTCATTACCGCCCAGCAGTAGGGAGCTGAATGTAATCGAAAACCTTTCTCTGTGTTACAAACAGGGACAGGTTAGCGATCTCGACAGCGCTTAGTGTGTGGTGTGCATTAGAGGGAACTAGAAAATTCT
Organism: Echinostoma caproni; assembly: GCA_900618425.1. Classification (NCBI taxonomy): domain Eukaryota; kingdom Metazoa; phylum Platyhelminthes; class Trematoda; order Plagiorchiida; family Echinostomatidae; genus Echinostoma; species Echinostoma caproni. The sequence continues at coordinate 1,310 of UZAN01047740.1, read as the reverse complement.
GCCAGATAGTGAACTTGGCGGATTCCATGTAAAGGCGATTGCCTTCAGTGCCCACAAATGAAGAAGGACAAATAAGACATCAACGAGATGAAAGTACAATGCCTGCCAGTGATTCCGATTAATAAATTCAATTTGTGTTTCTTAATATGGCTTGTTATTTTACAACTGATGCACCAGCAGTCATCATCCGAATCAAGAAATCGCACATTTCAATGACATTCCCCTGATGGAAGCAAGGACAAAAAAGGGATAAAATATCAGTTATGTTACGTCTGATGTGGAGCGATATCATGCTCCACCCAGTGAATTAGGCTTGAACTACTCCGAGTTCGAAGGAACACATGTGATCAAGGTCAGAGTGTTGCACAAGTTTGATCAATACCTGTATGACATCGTGGTTCTTGAAAAAAACGCTGATACATCTGAATAATTCGATCAATTCTACTACGCGCGCCCTTCGATTGGCTGCGCCACACTCTCGTGCTTGTTCGTCACGTTGGAATTTATCGTTTAACTCATCCATATAACGGTGCTAATCATGACCAGGATCTACAAATATTCTCGTCAGGACATGCTACGACGAAAAAATGTGTATTCTGTGCTACCCACTGATTATTTGCTTGGTGAGAGTTATAAAAGCCTTTTGATCAAAAAACGCCGATGGGCCGGATGGCAGACTGCATTTACTCGCACACCTCCTGCCAAGATGACTGTGCCACCATTGGCCAGCATCAACGTTCGCTCACTATTCGCAAAGATCTCGGATTTAACCTCTATTCTGAACAAACGCATTAATTCCAACACATGTGTTGTTTGTGTGCAAGAAACATGGCTAAACCAAAACATCAAAGACGTTCTCGTGCGAATAGAAGGGTTTCATTGCTACCGGCAGGATAGACAGCGAAGTAGGAAAAAAACCGGAGGCAGTGTGGCTACTTACATCAATGTTTCCTGGTGTGGCAAGTCAGAAGTTATATTTAACTACTTGGAAAACTGCATTGACTGTTTGTCTCTTCGTTGTCATCCTAAATTTTCTCGTCACAAAAGTACAATCATCACCAATGTGTATATATATCTCCCTCGTGTACTCGGACCGATATTTTTGCTTTCTTTGATTCCTACATTCCATTTCTAGTTCCATTATTAGATGAAAATCTCCACTTGTTGGTGACTTCAATCATGCAAGCATTTCTCCGTTGCTTCTGTTTGGTTTATCTGACCTTTCTCATTCTCCTACCAGAGGCAGTTCTGTGCTGGACAGAGTGATCAAAAACCCTCCCAAATTATTCTCTCTCAAACTAATGGCTTCG
>UZAN01047738.1:0-16118 GCA_900618425.1 Echinostoma caproni | reverse complement strand
TTAAGACCCTGTCCACACAATTCAATGTTGTTGACCCTAACTAGTATGCATACACCCATTCCCGTGGTACCCTGGATGCCCTTGCTTATCTATCCCACTATATTTTATCTAACCTGGACAAGACACGTAAGGCTGTCCGCATATGTTTTCTTGACTATAGTAATGCTTTCAACACGATTAACCGACAAACTTTGTTAAATACCCTCTCTTCGGACGGAGTTCAACCTTCTACGATTGAACTCTTGGCCAACTATTTTTCAAACCGTCAGCAGTTAACACGCTACAAAGGACGAACATCTTCACTGCTGCCCTCCTCAATAGGCGTACTGCAAGGCGCCATTTTATCCCCTTTTCTGTTTTCTACCTACAGTTCCTCTATGCCTGTGAGCAATTCTTCTCTCCTCGTCAAGTATGCAGATGATATAATATTCGGACTGCCCTACCCCAACTCAGCATTGCAAACGACTCTGCAAGAAGACGTGACTGGATTAGTTGAATGGTCACAACAAAGAAACCTCTGCATGAACCCCCAAAAATGTAGTGATGTAATTTTTTCTCCCCTGAAAGTGCAAAAGTTTGATGAATTATCAAACGACAGCCCACCTTTATCCATCCTGAGTTAGCAGATGGTACGAAAACGGATTGTCAAATACCTGGGTGTTATTTTTAATCATAACCTCCCCTGGTCTGACCATGTCAAGGACGTTTCTTTGAAGGTCAGGAGGCTCACATTTTATGTTTTACGCCTTCAATCCCTTTCCATTCCAAGCCATCTCATAAGGCGTTTTGTTTTTGCGTGCGTTTTACCACATTGGCTTTATGGGTCCCCTGTTATCTTCCCTGGTCTCTTGAACAAGGACCTCAAACTCATTTCCCGATCCCTCAGATTTCTCTCCGTTTGTAGTCTCATACCACGGGAACATCTAGTAGAGTTTGTGGTGACACATCACTTCAAGTCCTGTAAAACATTCTCTAATAAGATTTCATCTGATATCTCCCATCCTCTTTATTCCTCTCTTAGTGACTGCCTTTCTCACTCATCCATCCGTTCCACTCACAAACTCATAAAGACTCACACTGAAGCTTACAGGCGGTCTGCTGTTCTTTATCTCGCCAGATTTCTAACAAACCAAGTCCTCGTTACGGGAAATCTGCGTCAAACACAACACTAAATCCCTCATGAACACCCAGGTGTGCCACTCATTTTGGTTGTTGCTGTCCCTTTTCACATCCTCTAAACTGCTGTATCACACTATTGTGTTTTACGCATTTTTTGACAGACTATGGTTATGTGGTTGCTGGATATCCACTTCTCGGGGTGCATAAAGCCATTCCTTAACTTGAAATGTCCCGGCATACGGTAGACTACGCTCTTAAACTACTTGNGCTCTTAAACTACTTGTACTCTTTCCAGCTTCTAACGAAACAAAACAAGGGTAATTCAGTTTGGCTTGGAGAGTTTTTTCTTTCAGATAAGCAACACATAGTGTTTACGTCATCTTACGAAGAATTTATACTAATTTTGTAGCTTCTTCCTAAAAATACTATCCGCTGTTTAGTCATCATTTTTTGCGTATTACTTTCTGAAGGTGCCATGCTCACGTAGCCAGGCGACTTTTAGCTACAATCTAATGAAAGGGAAAGCAGCTTCCTTCTTTTCTCCCATTTTGTTTCAATAGACATTTTTAAAAATCAAATCGTTTCTGCATGAATTTGGTCAACTAATTCCTTTTCAAGTGAGATCCAATTTGTTTACACTGTAAGCCCGGTCGGGGAGTAGTTCTTAACCCCGTTCACACTCATGCACAAAACATCCAGCCGAATCATTCCGAATAACCTCTGGCTTCAGACACGTAGTTGACATATCACATCTGTTATGCGTACAATAATGACTAGGAACACCGTTGTTAGGCCTGATCCCTGCTTATTGGATTGCGCCCAACGTGACTGACCGATGCACAGCGATTGAGTACTTTGCAGATGCGAACCACAAGTTCAATTTCAGTGATTGGAAGCATACCAACTCTACATATACTCCCTTAACGGATAATAAATTCACGATCAACCGGGTACACGTAAAGTTTTGGGACAATGCAGATCCAGGTATATGAGGGAGTCACGGAATGCTAAACTCCAGCGTTCCCTAAGTGATAACTAAAAACAGACAGCAGTGAGTCCACAACGAAACGGGCAACAAGGAGATAGATATCAACAATTGCATCAAGTGGCCAGCGAAGTGTGGCACTGGTCAACGCAGAGTTTGGCCCGAAGTCCTATGGTCCAACGGAGGGAACAAGATAGGACAATACGTAAAGAGGCGACTGACAAGTAGACGAACGGTTATCATACAGTCAAATCATATGGCTCTAGAATAACTGAAAAAAACTTCACCCAATTTGTTTATGGGATTGTGATATGAGGATTGCGAGGTGTGCATAGCGCAAGACAGATAATGGAAATTCCGGTTGAGAAGTTGATAAATGCACATGATATTAAATAAACTAAGGCCAAGGCCAATGCGAATCGTGGGGGTTGGGAAAGCATAGCAAATTATTCACCGACTTTCTGGAAGATCGTAAACTGAATTCGCTTGACAATTTGAAACATTGAAGAAAACGTTTGATGGGTTATTTTCCACGTATTCAGAAGCTTCCGCTATAACTCAGTCTTTTGCTCTTCCCCAGAGTAGAGAGATAACGTAGAATATATCCCAACAACAGTACACTTTTCCATGTTCCGTTTGCACAAATTATCGCTAAATATGCGAATAATATTTTTCAACAATTATCATTCATATAGAGTACTGGAGGATTTGATTAAATTTTATAGGGGATTTCGTTGTGCATAGCGAAAGTGAAGCAGGAACTAAAAAGCTAGGAAGCAGTGCACAGTAGTTTTGACTTGGAGTCGTTTTAATAGCCGTGCGAATCCATCGATCAATCTAAGAGTCGAACCCGGGGACCACAGAGAAAGAACCACAGTATGCTACCCACTAGGCCATCGAGCAGCTGATCAGACCGTTTTCTCATTTTCTATTAGCACGATATATTACAAGCAATCTTTACAAGCGTTTTGCGGGCATCATACCTCACTCGTTTCAGGAGTAGCCTTTACAATTACTTTTTTCCTAAAATAATAGTAACAATCTCTCCGTAACAAAGTGTCTGTACACCCAACTAAATCATCTGCGGTCAAACAGGTGCTTTACATTTGCCTCTAAAATACCGATTACAGCTGATCGATAATTACCAATGAAATCTCACTAGTATGTTGTATTTGTGGACCTCGTGCGGCTTAAGAATAGCTCGAATTACTCCAGCGTTAGATTAAAACTTTTTCTTGCACAAAAGTTCACAATTACTCTGTTTGAGGGAAATATAAAATAATGTGTGAGTCCTTAGTCTTAAAGTTACTCAACAGTGACACTTTTTCGTACGCTGCCAAAAATTGGAATATAAACTATATTAATCGAAATCTTTTACGATTTAGGGGAATATCGAGTTCGACAAGAGCATTAATGCGTTTGTAAGACATTTTGGTAAATCCACAAAATATAACAGCACCCTTTTTTAATTCCATGAACGGGGGTTAATGATGAATGTGAAGGTTCGTAGTTCCATTTTTATGTCCTTGTATACGGGATAATCTGCATGGTTAACTGAAATGCAACACTGAAATGATGTTAATGGAGGCTCTGGTTGTTATATCAATGCTCAGAATGCGACAACCGAAGAATCGAAGAAATACACTAGGAAGAATAATTTCACGCACACTTCCAAACCGTTGCGTAATAATAGTGTTTAAATATGCTGATACTATCCGAATTTGCGATAGCGGAATTCGCTTTTGAATAGCTAAACACCGCTCCAATCATTCATATATATATTTTTATGTTGAGTAATTCTATGCGTGCGGTAATTCCTAAGAGACACTGACTATTTCTATAAATCTATGGATCATAAAATCTAGGCCGAGACTGAGTAGAATTCGGTTTGCGTTCTTAATTGAATGCTGTGTTCTTATACAAATGATACCTTAATTTTGTTCATTTCATTTCTGTTGATGTCAAACCTTGTGTGGAACGGTCTGCATATATGAACGCCCAGTGAGTGCTAGTGACAATAATTCTTAAAAGGTAATCGAACGGATAGCCAGATACCCATTTGTCAGATAACTTGATGTTATCTTCCACCATGACTTCATCTGATCAAATCATGTCTCAAATGTATACCAGTAAGTGAGACGGTCCCTGTAGTAGGTTATTATATATCAAGCTACTCTAACCACCTTTCAGAAGACTAAGTTTCTTGTTTGAAAATTTTTGTTGTTTTCTTTTGTTAGGCGATCCAATACCTCGTTAGTACCTGATTCAGCGAAAAATCCATGAATCTATTTAGGATTAGCAGTATATTGTGGTTTCAGTAACGGGGCGCCAAAGTTATTTTTAACCAGCCCCACTGGATGAAAACTCATCACAGAATAAACTTAAACACACTATCCTTGACCTCAAAGTTACTTCTGGAGAGAGAAAACATTGTGATCTCTGTTTTCTGTCAATAGAGCCAAATATGTGTGACTTGCTAAATGATATATTATCAATTGTATTCAAGTTACCTTGCGACAAATTATGCTCATCCATCTACCGTGCCCACTACATAAGATACTCTAGTTTATTGCTGCGCTGTGACGCCACATGAGGTTTATTCTCATTGATGATTGAGGACCACAGACATCAATCGAAACTGCCAGACGTATCCACGAGATTTCAAAGAACTTCTCAAAAGCAACAGCCGAACATCGTTCTGTTTTCAAAGGCGATTTGTTTGCATTAATCTGGATCTACCAGAAACAACATACTACTGACAGTAATGAAGAGCACATCATGCTCTGTAAGTGAATGTAATCCTCAAGGTTCTGACCTTTCCTCTGAAATGTTCATGGTTTTCATTGATTGCCTTCTTTGTTTAACTTCGAAATATTGATCCTTTCACCGATGACGTGACTTAATTTAGTCTCACTTTGTTGACGCCGTCAGCAATAGGCACACTATTCTGAGTGTCTCCCCTATTTCTGATTCCGACCGTCATAATTCCAGTAAAATCTCCTTCAAAAGTGACACTTTCTCATTGCACTCATTTACCATTCTAATGCAGAATCTGCTGGTGTTTGTCATTCGAGATAAAAGCACCTTAAAAAACTGATCTCACCAGGACAAGTGGCTCACGGTTTTGTGTCCCAACAAAAACAGTAGGATTTCAGCTCTACGACTGTACGACAAAATCTTTGATAAAATAGGTTTGATCATATCGAAAAAGTATCCCCTTGTCCTATCAACTCCTTCCTAAGTTCTTCACCCTCTTACACTTCGAACACCGACCGCAAAGGAAAATCGTGCTGCGAATTACTAACACACTGTACGAATCTGTGGCACCGTTCTGCGGGAATGAGCAGTTCCCATTGAGTCCGAATAGGTATGTGACCAATCTGTCGAATACTATCCCTAGTAAACTGAGGATTGAGGCCCTTTCCCTGGGGTTTTGCCTTTGTGCCCTCTATAATAAAATTAACTACAAAGACATGGAAACAGTTCCAATGTTTATTTGACCAACTTTCTGATGTAATCCAAAATCGCCAAATCGGCCAGTTCGTTTGAAGCTAAAGAAGTAGATCTGGCAAATCAGATGTGTCATTAGTCCGGGTGCATCGATGTTGATAACGGAAAACTATCGCGAGCTATTAGACGAATTATGCTAAAAAGATGAAGTAGTCACCCTACGACCCGACAGAGGTTCTGGTGTAGTCATATTGGATGTGAACGATTATATTAAAAAATGGAAGAAATACTCTGTGATACCGAAACGTATATTACTGAAAGAGTTGGAAATGACGAACAGCAAACCGTGAAAAATTACTCGTGGCCTATGCCAGCTACATAAAATTGGTCACATAGACGCGGCCACTGTTATCCAGCTCCTTCCTCGGGCCTCGCAACTGCCTCGAATATACAGTCCACCCAAAATTCACTAAGAGAGAATGCCACTACGTCCAATACTGTATGATTAGGGCGCCGCATCACAAGTTAGTTGTTTGGGTGACCAAGCGAATAGATCCAATCGGAAGCAAGTTTGCAGGACAGAATTTGATAGACTTATTTGAATTTTGGACGAAATTATTGAGCTTAATGTCTCCAAGAAACGCCTGGTATCGTATGAGGTCTGCTCATTATTCACTAATGTTCCTCTTAAAGAGATCATTGGAATTGTGTGCTTGTATATCAGTAATTTCAGCCTACCACCTCATCATCATAAGAAAATACTGCAATTGTGTACAAAGTACATGTAATTTTGTTTTAATGGTGGCTTACAGCGACAAGTTAAAGTTGTAGCAAGGGGAAGTCCATTATTAACCTGATATATTCAGGGAATATTTAGAAGAAATAAAACTCCGTCAATCAAAATGCCTGATCTTTTTCTGTAAACGTTACGTTGAAAACTTGTTTGTGGTTATTTTTGTATTGTATTATTTTTATTGTAGATGACTTGTGCAGGCGACTGTGCCTACATTTCAGTCAAAAATGTGTTCACCGTTACCATGGAATAAAAAATGAAATGAAAATATTGAACAACAATGATAAAACTTAAATAGGTGTTCGTCTTTGTAAGTTTAAAATTAGTTCGTTACGGATCCTCACCGTGTCTGTGAGAATACAAGCCAGATAGGGAACCGTTGGGTTGCGGTATATGTTCATGCGGGAGGGCAAGCAGCGAAAATTTGATCGGGTTGAAGCGTGGGAACGGCAAGCAGATAAATCAGGATATAGTGGATGACTGGGGTCATTGAGTATATTATGAGCGAAATTCTCGCATGCAGTGGTATGCAAATTACACAATTTTGTGATCGGAGTGTTTAAAGGAATAAGAGAAACACGGCTGATAATTACCAAACTGCGACGCAGAGTAATGAAGTCCTTTCTAAGTAGACCAGGGAAAATAACGGGCGAACAATAAAGTATGATAGGAAAATGTATTGATAAACAAAGGAACATACAGTTTTATGCTTCATTCGCAATTTTCGTAGCTTGCATATTTGAAAAGATAAGCGATGCAGTCTACCAACACAAGCAAGCACGTGAGAGGACTACCGTAGATTGCTATAGTGACTCCTAGGTATTTGGTGGTGACGGGTGCGGAGTTGATGACTGAGGGTTCTAAGGGATAATCGGATCAGGAAACACTAAAATTGTATTCAAAGCATTTAGGAATATTCAGCCGGAGACCGGATGAATTCAAGAATGGTTGCACTTGAAGTAAACTGTCGGAAAAGGATTCTGTTCCATTGGTTTGAAATGGCTTGACATAGGACCACATCATCAGCATACTTGAAGGTCTTAGCTGGTGGGTTGAGGGTTAGTCACTGATGAAAGTCGAAAATAGGTTGGGGGAGAGCACAGCACCCTGAAGGACTCCAGGATTATTCACTAACGGTTTTGAAGTAGTGCCGTTGGCTTTCGTCCTTTGAGTCCTTCCTGTGAAATAATCTTTCAAACATGACAGCAAGTTGGTGGGGCAACTGAATGACTCCAACTTTTGCAAGAGAAGATATCGTGGAACGGATTTGAAAGTCGAGGAATAGTCAAGGAAAACACAACAAACCGACTTTTGAGAACTATCTAAAAAGATTTGCAAATAAAGTGCATCTTTGAAGAGATGGCATCCAAAGTGCATCTATTTGGCTTGTACGCAAACTGGAGGTGGTCATTCGGAACAATAATACCAGATTGCAAGCGGGTGACAATAGCGCGCTCTGCAACTTTGAGTCCAGAGGATGTGATGGCGATAGGACGAAAGTGGTTGGATTAAGTGCTAGATGCAGAGGGTTTAGGAATAGGAACAATGGTGAACGGTCTCCAGGAATCCGGATTCGAAAATGTGTAAGTGGATTGCTTAATAAAGGACGTAAACATCTCTGTGAGTGAACCAGCGCCGTATTTGAGCAAGGACAAAGATAACCCGTTGGGGCCAACTGCGTTCGTGGTTTTCGTAGTTGTAAGAAGATGATAGACCTCCTCGGGTTTATGGTAGATGGATGATCTGTAGGATACATGAGATCATTCGAAAGACAAATGAATTCAGCATTGAGGCTGTACACGTCAATAATTTTGTCCGTTGTCCGTTTCTCCTATCCACAAAGCAATCTGATCCCTTGTCATAGTCGTCCTCCAACTCCAGCTCGCAGAACTTTCTTTGTGAATGAAGCATTCAGTCTTTTGATCTCTGCCCTAATTTGCAGTGTAAGGGGTTTGACAATGGCTGTTTGGTGTAGCTTGAACGCCAGTTCTTTTTTGTCTTGTAAGAGCTTTTAGCTGCGGAGAGCATATTCTGCCAGTCTCAACAAATCTGTCTCCATAGAACAGCATAGATTAAAAATCACGTTAGCTGTTCTTGTAAAAATGTTCAACAGAACTGGGAGACTGTTGAACGGAAAACCATGAAGAGATAATAGCAAGAAATTTTCTCAGAAGAAGGAGTCTGTCGGCTGAAAGGTTCCGAATTTTTATGTTCAGTTGTTTTGTTTGAATAAAAGCGGGGTATACTAACCCCAGAGTAAACTTTTGGTCTAAAACATAGGAGACAGTGGTCACTGGACGAAAATAGCGCCTTCAGTTTGAGAGAGAATATATTAGGGTGATTAGTAATAATCTTGTCCAAAATAGCATTTTCTCTGGTGGGCGTTAAACAGAGATCTGACACACCGAAAGAAAATAAAGGTTGGGTTGATCCGTGATTAAAAACACCGACAATTAAAATTAAATTATCGTCCACCAAGGGAGCAATGAAAGGAATAAATGAATCGTAGAAAGAACTAATTTCAGTATGTGAGCAAGATATATATAGAGAGAGATTTGTAATAATTGTGCTCGGATAAGGGAAAAACCTAGGTCTTCATGAAACAGTAAGGCAGTCACTACTTTGAGAGGAGAAAACAAACAACGTTTCAAACTTGTCGCACCAACTGGAATTAATGTAGGTTATTACACCGCCTCTGAACTTATTTTTGCTTCTTTCTTTGTCTTGTCGAAAACTTGCAGAATCAGGTATGTTGACCAGCGAATCGTCTGTTTTTGGTTGATCCACAATTCCCGTATGCACATCACAAACGTGTTTTTGTACACACGATGAGTTAGTAGATCCGTGAGTTCAGCCAGTTTGCTAAACAGTGAGCGAATGTTGGAACTGATTAATGACTGAACCGTCATCTTCACGGGAGGAATGTTTGCAAGCGCAGTCTGCCACCCGACACGCTTTCGTTTCTTGATCCGAGCAGAAAATGCTTTTCGGGCAGAACCATGTGAGTTGGACAACACAGAAGAATAATAAATATCGTTTAGACGTCCAGAGAACATGACAGAAACCAATTAATAAATTCCAATGCAACAGTGAACACAAACATAGTGCAGCCAATCGAAGGGCACGCCGTATTAAAGGCATCAAAGGCAAGCACCATGCTCAAAGTGTGCTCAAACTTTGAACTGTTTTCAACCTAAGAACAACTTTGCTGTCAAACATGAATCTGACACCTTCTTTCAATTCATAAATGTTAAACGAACAAGAAGGAATTTGGGTCTCTCATCAGGTCTACATTCCACAAAACAACTTAAACCGAACATTATCTGAACTTCAGGGGCTTCTGTACAATGGAATATATGCGAGACCTAGGAAAGAGCTTGTTTTCTATCTAAATCTATTTACAGATCGAAGAGAATCCATTCTGAGGAAGAACTTGAAGGTTATCTCGAACTCATGTCCCACGCATTGCAGGATAATTACAGGATATTCTCTTGTCAAGTAAGGCAATAACGCAGAGTCTAGAGCTAGGAGAAACGACGTACCAAAGAGAACTTTCTCATCACATTACTGTTCAAAGGTAATCAGAAGAAAATAAACAACACCGATGGAAACAAGCTCTTTCAAAAACATTCAACGCCCATTGGCTAAATCAAATGGAACAATGAGTCGCTACTAGGGGTCCTGGTATAACAGTATTGAATAAAACCAAACGGACGGTCAGAAAGCTTTCGAAAAATCCGAGTAACCATCGCGCCGGTTGGAGAGTTGCTCTTCGGAAACAAACCACCTCCCGCTTGTGTCCCCATCATCCTCAGTTGAAACGTCCGATCTCTTAACGGAACTACGGCAGATCTCACCAAATTAACAACTATATTACGAGAATATTAACAGTTATTTGTGATCACGCTTGCAGAAACCTGGCTTCATAACGAAATTGATGATTAAATAGTACACTTGGATGGTTTCCCTAGCTATCGAGTTGATCGTCCTGTTCCTTATTCCAAACGGGGTGGTGGTATCATCACATTTGCCAAAAGTCAGTGGTGTCATCTGACTAAAAACATTTTTTTAATTCTAGGCCTTATATAAACGCATCAGTACTTCAATGTTAGCCCAAACATTTCAGGTTTTTCCAGTCACTCATTTTTGTGAATGTATATATTGCCCCCTCTTGCTCATCTAATATTTTTAATGATTTCTATGACACTCTTCCAACTATATTTATTGAATATCTAGATACTTCAGTGTGTATTATTTGTGGTATCTTCATTAAGTTTTATATCCGTTTCTTAACCGCTTAATGTCTTTAAACTATTGTCACCTTTCCCACCAGGACGATGCATATCTGGATTTCGGTTTTGTCAAACTCACTAATTTGCTTCTTGTAAAACGCCGTCCCCGTTGGGGATGTCTAATTGCTCTAGGTCAAAGCTTTCTCTTACCATCTTTAGTAGAACGAACAATCATCTCTTATCTCGAAGTTGTAAAGTCAAGCTTCAAGTAAAACAGCGTTCTCCAAACAACCTTACGAGGTTAAGGGAAATGATCAGGCACTCCGACCTTACTTTTATTTTCCGACCCCAACCCACCCGGTTTCTGTAATCACCTAACAAGATACCTAAACTTTTGCTAAGATGTTTATTGTGCCTCAGAAAAAAATTATACCCACCCCGATCTATTCTCGTAGAAAGGAGCGTGCCTCCAAAATGCATAAGCGCAACGAGATGCGCTCCATTTTCAAATCCATCAGTGATGAGCTCGCTCAACTCTTTGTACGCTCGTGCTCCACTTGACAACAGAGGTAGTCGTGAGACCTGGCAAGTCCTCATGTGAATTTCTGGCTTCAAGTCTTTACAACGCCCACCTGCTGCTGTGACTATAGGGGGTCTGAATAAGAGCTTCAACAACAATGGAACCGCTCTCCCTACTCTACCTGGATGGGAAATAAACATGACCGATCTTGTGGACAGCGTTGCACCTGCCGAAATTTACCAAGAGTTGGCTCGATTGAGTCCTTACAATTCAAGCGGGTCTGTTGGAGTCTTACCCGCTTTCCTGAAGGAATGTGTTGACTTCCTTTACCCTGTATTGTCTGAACCTTTCAATGTTTGTATGTCGCAGCAACATATTCCAAGCTGTTGGAGAATAGCCAAAATTATCCCAGTGCTGGAGAAAGTCTCCTAAAAAATTCGTACCAATGGCTGCACCTCAGCTGTTTTGAAGGTGTTCGAGAAGCTCCTGATTAAAACCCTATTCACACAGTTCATTGTTGGTGACCCACGCCAGTTTGTATACACCCATTGATGAGGTACCCTGGATTACCTTGCCTATCTCTTCCGCGTTGTTTTATCCAACCTGCATAAGAGAAGTAAGGATGTACACATGTTTTCGAGGCTATAGGGATGCCTTCAACACGATGGATAAAAAATATTTATAAATACCCTCGGTTCAGGCGGTGTTCAACCTCCTATGATTGAATACTTGGCCAACTATTTCTCCAACCGTCAGCAGTACGCACGCTACAAAGACCGTACATCTTCACAGCTGCCCTCCTCATAAGGCCTACTGCAAGGCGCCATTTTATCCCGTTTTCTATTTTCTGCGTACATTTCCTCTATGCCTGGGAGCAATTCTTCTGTTATTGTCAAGTATGCAAACGATATAATATTTGGAATACCCTGCCCCAATTCATCGTTTCAAACCACTCTGCAAGAAGACGTCAGAAATAGTTGAGTGGTCTGAAAAAAGGAACCTGTTATGGCTTACAACTGAGTGACTTGTGTTCATACATGCCTGTGGTCAAAATAATTGATCGATCGATTAACTGACTGTTTGAATGCTTGCTTGATGGCATTCGCATATACTGCGACGTGTGAGCCGGACTCTGTCTGCCTCCTGCACACTGATCGTTCCTACTTGTTCCCCGGTTTGTGTACCGACCACATATTTGTTGTTTAAAATAAAGTTATTGCTTCATTCATTGTGTGCTCATTTGCCCACTAAATTTGGGACTTAACAGAACCACCGTAAGAATCCGAAAAACGTAGCGGCATATCTTTTCCCCTTCTGAAAGGTCAAAATGAAATGTCAAATACCAGTCTGCCTTTATCTGTCCTCAGTTACGAGATGGATCAGTAACCGTGTATCAAAAACCTTGGTGTTATCTTCAACGGTAACATCGTCTGGTCTGACTACGTCAATGACGGTTTTCTGAAGGTCAGGAGGCTCACTTTTAATGCTTCATATTTTAAATCAATTCTATCCCAAATCACCTCATAAGGCCATTTGTTTTTACTTGCGTTTCGCGCCACTGGCTTTGAGGGTTCCCGTTATCTTCTCCAATCTTTTAACAAGGACCTAAAACTCATTTCTCGATCCCTCGAGTTTCTGCCGGTATGTAGTCTTATACTACGGGAACAGCTGGTAAAACGCGGTGGCACACCACCTCAAGTCCTGTAAAACATTGTATAAGATTTATCTGATATTTCCCATCCCCTTTATTCTTCTCTTACTTAGTGCCCTTCTTACTCATCCACCCGTTCCAGTCACAAACTTATAAAGGCACGCACTGAAGGTTACAGGCGCTCTAGTGTACTGTATCTCGCTGGATTTCTTACAAATCATGAACTCGTTGCAGAAAATCTCCGCACAACGCTAAACTAAGCCAAACATAAACATCCTGTCCATTTCACTTCTTTTATTATTTTATTATATTTCGCAATATTTTAATTTGTTGACACGCTTTGGTTATGTCGTTGCTGAATATCCTTCCTTCGAGGTGTAGAAAGCTATTCCTTGACCCCACTGACTTGACGAATGATTACTGAATCCGACTTCTAAAAGCTGAACTCCTAAGTTACCTCCTCCTCGTGTATTTACCTTTTCCAATGCACTTGAGGTCGAACTGAGCGAGATTTGACCACCAGGATCTCATAGCATATCCCGAGAAATTTAGCGCTCCCGGAGATTTCCTCCAGCTCTATTGTCCATCATATGCAAAAGTAGCATCCAAAACAACACATTCCGGATGTTCAGCAAACAGAAAACTGAACGACTTTTATGGTTTCTGAGGCTGTAGCCATTTCGACATTACAAACCGGGCCTCTGAAAACAACTAGTCTTTGTTAGCCTGCCATGGTAGGACTGTCACCGTTGTGCTGATCAATAGGCACCACCCTTTCCCCTTGTTCAAGCCCGGTGTGATGGGTGACCTTTGATCTTCAATTGATTTTCCCGGTTGAGTGATTTCGGTACTTGCCATTGTCCTGATCGAACTCTCATACGAATGTTTTTACACAGCCGAAGAGATAAAGTGACAGTTGAATTGTCCCTGTTGTCCAATAATGCTTGTTCTTGTTCTTATGAAATTTTAAAAGGGAACTGGATGCATGAAGTTATTTTTTTCTCTGAAAGGATAAATAAAGAGCTCATCTCTAGGCGTGAATGAAACAGATCCATAAACTCTTACTACGGTGTTAAGTTACATTACTGAGGAATTAGACGTTCGGAAATGGTGCTCTTCGGCAATTTGAAAATCAGGAAGCCATTTCACCTATTTGCAAGCACTGTGGTCGTATTGACTCAGACACTTTCCTTTCCAATTTCAAGGGGCATGCATTCCATTAGTGTAGACTGTGCAAGCGGTCATTTGAAAAATCGAATAACTGATCTCCACCCCAACGTGTGCTTCAGTAAAGGCATTTGTGCACTACTAATTTGTATATTGCCTGAGCATGTAGACAAAAACAGTTGATAAAGACGATCGAGTTACACCTGAGCACCAGAGCATCTTATCGCGTGAACCAGGAAGCTCTAATGCGAATCATGTAACATCTTGGAATCTAGTCACCCGTGAATGGTGGAGTCTCTGATTCAATATTTCGTTTTATCTAAGTCGGTTTTGGGGTTCCACAGGGACCCGTAATTGATGCTGGTCTTTTCTTTGTCACTATAAAGGATCTACCGAACACAGTTGGATCACAAATGACACTTTATGCAAAATAAGTCCACATCTAGAGTACAGTGATCAAACCTCAATGCTTACTAAAAAAATCAGAAAATGCTAGGCACATTTCAGCGGATCAAGCATTTAGACTAATTGCGCTACTTTGCTGTTTATTGTTGCACGGAAAATAACTACTTGGTTTCCATTAAACTCTCGCACAGTTCGTGAATTACTCCTGCGAATAAATGATTATTCTTCCTGTTTG
Source organism: Echinostoma caproni (assembly GCA_900618425.1). Taxonomy (NCBI): domain Eukaryota; kingdom Metazoa; phylum Platyhelminthes; class Trematoda; order Plagiorchiida; family Echinostomatidae; genus Echinostoma; species Echinostoma caproni. The sequence continues at coordinate 1,561 of UZAN01047738.1, read as the reverse complement.
CTGTTACCAGACTCGTGTAAGTTTACTCAACCCGGGCTTTCCAGCTGCGAAGAAAATCGCAATCTTTGTAGGTGGCAAACTCATCTTGCGCACGCACATACACCAGCTGTGAAGATAATAGCTATTTTATTGGTCACTACCAACATTATCGTCTTTAGTAAGATTCTCAACCAAACTGATATACCAACATATCGCGTGTACCTAAAATCATGTGTGATACATGTGCAGGAAATGTGGTTGGGAGATAATATATAGGATTCGCTGCAATATATATTCGCTTTTGAGAGTTTCTGGAAAGCAGAGAAACAAATAGGAATCTAACTGAATGCAAGATAATAACTTCCATCAAATTCACCTAATGCGGCAAATTGGACGGTTTGTTTACCATTGTCTTAATAGTATTAACTGCTAACTATGGGCCCAGGTTCCCTTTTTCAAAGAACGATAGCGATCAACATTCTTTTTTCTCAGAACGGGACATCAGCTCCTTTATATTTCATTTTACCCTTTTAATGCTACTCTCATTGCGGATAATGCAAATTGAATTGTTGGCGAATTCAATCATGGCCTGACAACCCCCCGTGTAACTCCCATCGGATGGTAAATCTTGAGTACAGTTCATATAAGTGTNTCACTTTACTAGGCCAAAATCGATATTAACTTTTTAAGTGTCGTGCCAATTAAGCGTAAATGGAACTTTGTTCAATGCCTCGCAGAACGCGCAAGAAGAATTTGCTCGCACGACAGTATTGACCAAGAATTAGAAAATCTCAAGAAAATCTTACTGAGTAATGGTTATCCAGAGCGTTCCATTGAAGAGAACTTATTGGAGAAACCTCAAAGAGAGCAAATAATGACGGTAGAAAGAAAAGAACTATATCAGACAACACAGTTGCCTAATCATAATCCAACAGACTATTGTTGTCAACACAANTATCCAGAGCGTTCCATTGAAGAGAACTTATTGGAGAAACCTCAAAGAGAGCAAATAATGACGGTAGAAAGAAAAGAACTATATATAAGATTCCCATTCAAGGGAGATTATAATAGTGAACTAGTGACACGGCGGTCAGAAAGAGCAATCTCCCGAACTTTTCCTGCCGCCACACTACGCACCCTTTTTGTAAGCCGACCGGTGTTTTCCGTGAACCTTAAAGATAAATTGCCTGTTCATGCCGCATCCATGATCACCTATTATTTTCTTTACTCATGTTCGGCAAGATATGTAGGCAGAATGACCAGGCAATTGTCCCAAAGAATCAAGGAATAAAAACCGGTCTGGTTGCGTTCAGGGACAAGAAAAACGATTTCAAGTGCAATCTTGCCGACACCGGGCATCAGGTTGACAATGACGCATTTCTAATCATCTACAAGGTGCCACCAAACCCCTTCAACTTCAAGTGAATCCGTTGTAACTTCAAGTGAATCCAACCAATCGCACTCCATTAGAAACCCCGACAAGATGATTGGTGTTTTGGCCGTCAAATGTCACCAATTGGATCGGGTCCGTCTAAACCCCCTCCAGTTCGAATGAACTAATTTCTCGGTAAACAAACAAAAG
>UZAN01047737.1:14042-25709 GCA_900618425.1 Echinostoma caproni | reverse complement strand
CCAGTTAAAACTTTCCTACGTAAACAACTTCCTGACATTACATGATGCCAAACCGCATTTTATTGAGTACATTAATTTCAAAAAAGGTAATTTTTATTTCGTGAACATACGCATCATTTGTTTTTAGTTCGGGACTCACCAATTTACGCATATTCGGTTATTCGAATGAGATTGCCGCGAATTAAAGTGGACAACAATGCTTAGACATTCGAACCTAATAAAAGGTGGAGGAAAACTTCGTGATCCGATAACGCGAACAGTCTGAATTCCTATCGCGTGGAATAGCAGAGGAAATCAACTCTACACAGATCACGTTTGGCTGTGGAAATTGGTAATAATGACCCAGGAACTTTCACCATATATGATTTGTGTAGCTTTTCAGTTTGTATTTCGCAGATTTTGACGCGCATCGTAAGGCTGGCTCCTTTACTGTATTCCGTTTCTCCTCCCTCACCAACACAATTTGCTTTCGCTCGGGACAAGGACAGGTGCGAAAACTCTCCACTGCACAGACTGCGTCAGAAAGCACTTTACTCGAAGTGAGTCTATCACGGCTGGAACATAATTTGTTCACACAAGACACATCGGATACGATCCTTATTGAGTCAGCCGCGTGAGTGTAAAGACCCAACGCCAGCCAAAAATGAAATCTTCGGACCTCATAAAGCTCTGATAGGACAGGCAACTGCGCGAGATATCATAGCTCTCCTCCCCTTGACTGTCAAAATGAACTCGCCATAATGCGGCCTAACATGTCAGTACGCCAGTGGCGTGAGTCCGACCCCTGTGTGACGAAACATATATATGGTCAGGGAGTACTGTTCAATGGAAGAGCGGCAAGATGGTGGTCAGAATCATCACAGGTGAGAAGTAAACCGTTAGAGGTCAGGAATAAAGAGTGAATGAAATAAAAACCGCATACCGCTGGTCCACAAAGTGGTAACAGCTGCCAGATCGGTAGAATAACGTATAAAAAATGATTTTTCATCGGGTTTTGAGTCCAACCCACCGACCGGACGAGGGACACCAAACTTTTGCCCGTTGATTTCTTCTTCATACATAGAGGCGGGAGATGGTGGAAACCGTTTGCTTCCTCCGCAACCGCTCTGCTTCAGATCATATCGTATCTGCGGCCAGTTCTCAACGTCTCGATCTGTACCATTTTGCTTTACATGATCATCCTGCTGATCCACGTCCTCCACGATCTCCTCATCATCCCCGTCCGGCTGCATGCCGAATCGCAAACCCGATCGCCGGGAACGTGATCCAGAACGAGCCGGACTAAAAAACGCATGACGCATTTGTCGGACTACATTCGTTGGGACCGAAAGACTCTGAGTTCCACCAAATAGTGCGACAGTTGACTGTTCTCGCCGACCGTAGTCCCTAGTGGTCTCATCTCCGTGTAAACTCAAACAAGCTTCCGGCGTATGGGATGCAGATGTTGCAAAGGTGGTGACTGGAGATAGGAAATTGATCGAAGGATCCAATTTCGAAGTCGTAAACGGCTGTAATAATATGGGGGATTTGGGTGCCCAATGGAGTTCGTTTGAGGGCAGATAATGAGGCATAGAGGACAGAAGATGAAACAAAATGACAAGAGAAAAGCGAGCGCGAATGAATGCAAACAAAGAAACGATATTACACGGTTAGTCCATGGTAATAACTGGTGAATGGTTTGCAAAAATCAAGCTGGTCACTATAAGTATCCGAAAACGATATGAACGAGTAATGGTTCACTGAATCACAATATAACAAAGAAGCGAATGTGATTACCAGTTATTGTTAGATCAATGACAATAATAGGTGAATGTTGCGATAAAAAATGAACACTCACAAAAATAATACTGAGAGCCGGAATTTCTACTTTTACAGTATCACCCATATTCATTATTCGGTTAGGATAAGAAGGGAAATTACGTTGGCATTTTGCTAGTTGTCAAGGTGAAGATCATCGGACAAGTAGGATAAGTTAACACCAAGCGCAACTAATAATTGGAAAGCATCAGAAATACCGGGAATGGTGATTTGAGGTCCAAATCCGTCAGCACTGAGCCACTTTTGTGGTAGTGGGAGATTCAATGCGGTTTGGACCGTGATCATGGCCACTATGTTGGAAACTTATCTGTTACTCAATTCCGAGTGAATACTAGCAGTTGGCCGATAGTGATATTAGTTAAATAATTTCCTAACCGACATATTGAGATTCGTTTTAAAAGTTAAATCAAACGAAAGCTATGAATTGTGATGGAAACATTTGTGATGAGCGACCAAGAGCACTGGACAGCTGTTTCGTTCTGTTTGGGACTAGTCAGCAGTGTGTACTTTTTTGTGTCCCCGTCAGGACTCGAGCCGCGAACCTATGGGTTGAGACTTCAAACCTTGACACGGACCCAAAAAGTACGTACTGCTGTTTCCTTCTTAACAGGAGTGTGACCCACATTGAAGACTATCAAGAGTGCCTGGCACCTCGGAACAATCGATTGGGGTAATCTGAACACAGTAACCTAAATTCGATTGTCTTTGTATCATGCGTAGAACTGCAAACTATAGAAAAAACTTGTGTATGCCTCCACTGGCGTGATGCACAGCACGAGAACCAGAGGTTCACACGATAACTGGCAACTTGATTCCCTGGAATTGAGGTAGCGAACCACATAAGGGTTCGATAGGATGTGTGATATTGATCTAAACAACCACAAACACGCCTGTCACCAATGACGATGACAATAGCGGTGTTCCCGCAAAACGTACTTATTTGCCTTCATTTAATAAGGTATTTGACATTGGCTGTAAGCCGGTCATCGTAATCATGAAAAAAATCGTAAACAAAAGAACAAATAAACAAATAATTGAACCAGAAATTTTAAATAGCACAACTTTATTGAACACAAAATAAAAGTTCATCAAACAAAAGGTCACGAGGTTGGTCTGCTTTCCTTAACGTGTCACTATGCAATGCGCTGAGAGGGAAAATAATAAAATCATTGAAACATTGAGAATTCATTCGTGACGATGTGGTTTGGGAAAGCAAATCGTCCACCTCTGAAAAGATATGGAGAAAAACATAAAAGCTGTTTTACCGAACCGAATGATACTTTGCATTACCGTATGAGTAGCAGCTGTGAACCTCCTGACTTCTGGAAATCGGGTGGCATTGCACATAATTCCCAGTCTGAGTGATGCATTTGCTAGGTGACCGATGTTCATTAGCAGACTTCAATGTCTATATGAACAAAGACCATATCACCAGGAATGATAGTTTTAGATACCCATTTCAACTGCCATCAAACACATTCTGTTAAACCAGGAATTATGAAACGGCCTTATATGACCCCGCGAAGAACAGGATTTGCTGAGTAGTCGATTTAAACAGAATAGGTCATATTCTTCTACTCAATACCAGTGGGTTTAACACACAAATACTCTTCTAACAGAATCAGCAAAGTCAAACGTCACACCTCTTCGTATGAATTTTGAAACCTTTATTCATGCACTTTCGTGCTGTGGTTTTCGTTACTGTTGTTAGTCTGTCACTTGGATGAAGGAGTCAAGGGAAGATTGGAATGTTCGAATACATGTCAGTGCGCAAAATAGGGAATTCATGAGGATTAAAATTGTGGGGAAATTGAGTAGATGCAAGAGGGCAACTGTTTGCGGCACAACCATTTTTTATTACACATCAGTGTGTGATGAACAGCAGTCACGGTGGACCCGATAGTCGCGAAGATCTGCTGTCCAGATATGGTAACCCGCACCCTAATCCCCGGGCCTTGGAGTGGCGAACCACATAAGGCCCCGATAATCCAGGCGTGGTATAGAACCGGGCAACAGCAAAGTTTGTTGACGGTGGCGGGATTCGAACCTTGGACTACAGGGTCCAAGGCACACTGGTGACAATGAACTAAACCACTGCGCCACCACCACCCACTGTCTCTAAGCATCAGGAGCAATGATCCCGATGGCAAAAGAGATGTCTCAAGTTATCAAATGCTAATTGAGCCTTCGGTATGCGTGCCGAAAGTTGAATAGTGATGCGCCCGCCAGGTGTGACAGATAGCAAAACTTTTTCACTTTCTCTGTTACTACTCCAGTATGAGTGAGATCTGAAGATGGATCAACCCAGTCCTGTAGCAACATTTTACACTTTGAAGATGCAAAATGCATACTGAACATGGTCAAACAGACACTCAAACAGAAAAGCTTGCAACTTACCTGGATCTCTCCCTAGCAGTATAATGTCGTATGCATAATCTAGATTAGACAGTATTTCACCTGGGAGAAAATACATGCCACTATAATGACATGAGAACAGTGGTGTTTCAAAAATTAAATCTATAACAAAATCGAATAGAAAAGAGGACAGCAACCCCGACGGACACTGCTTTTCAGTGGTGCACTGAAGCAAAAAAAGTGACGCAAGATCGCACTCGATTTTGACTATAGGCATAAAGAGATCGTAAGATTCAAACAAACCTGTCGGTCACATCCGTTAGGGAAATGTAGCACCAGAGTATAGGGCGATAGATTGAGTCTAATATCGAGGAAGGAAGAAATGGTGAGTTTACTAAAAGAATGATTATGGTCCAGAATTCGTCGAAGAGCGAAAACATGGTCTATACAACCTCTTTGTACTTCTTGCTTCCAACCGTTGTATTTAAACTGCAAATTAGTGGGACAGTCACGACCTTTTCATTTTCTTTGAACATTGAGTGTTATCCTCTTTAATAGATAGATCTTGCTTTATTGTTTCATGCCTAGTCTATTCTCGAGTAGTAGGATTTCCCATATTTGACCATAGTATATGAGATAACAAGTGTGGTCGAAGAAATGCGCATCACCCTCACGCAAATGGTAGAGATGGCCATCTATTATTCAAGCTGTTCAAAATTACATGGTTGACCAGTTCCGTATGAGTGGGAGTAACATTGCTAACTATCCTCCGAATGCAAAAAGTGACCATGGTAGTTGTTTTCGTTGATAATGCAGTTTGATGATTGATTGATGATGACTGATTATGACCATGATGATGATTAACGCTGAGGCTTGATTTATGATGACTGAATAATCACGGTTGAGTGAAGATCATTGATTGATGATGATGATGACTGACTGATGACGATTAATTTATGATGATTGATTGATGATAATTGATTGGTGACGACTGATTGATGATGATTGATTGATGATGATCATTGTTTGATGACGATCGATTGACGATGATGATTCATTGATTATGATGATTTATTGATGACCATTGATTGATGATGATTGATTAATGATGACTGAATATGACGATGATGACGCTTGATTTATGATGAACGACTGATGATGATTGATAAAACATGGTTGAATGAAGATGATTAATTGATGATGAATGGTTGATGCTGATTGATTGACGATGACTCATTGATGATTGATCGTTTAATGACGATTGATTGAGACCATGATGATGATGAATGATGATGCTTGATTAATGATGAACCGCTGATGATGATTCATTGAACACGGTTGAACGAATATGAGTAATTGATGATGATCGATTGACGATGATTGATTGACGATGATTGATTGATTAATGATGATTGATCGACGATGATTAATTAATGTTGATCGATCGATAATAATTGAGGAAGATGATGGATGATTTATGGAAGATGATTGATGATAATGACAATCTATAAATGATGATTGATTGACGATGACTGATTGATGGTGATCGATTGATTATGATAGATTGATGATGACTGATTATGGCGAAGATTGATTGATGATAATACATTGATGATGATGGATTGGCAACGATTGATTGATTGATCATGATTCATTGATTGATGATGATTAGTTGATTGATGATGATTGATTGATTGATGATGTTTGATTGATTGATGGTTATTCATTGATGATGACTTCCGGGGGTTTGATGATGATTGGTGGATTGACGAAGATTGATTCAGGATGATTGATTGATTGATGGTGGATAGTTGATGGTGATTCCTTGATGATGACTGATTGACGATGGCCGATTGATGGTGATCCATTGATGATGATTGATTGATAGAAGGTGATTGATCGATGATGATTGATGAACTGATAATGATGATGATTGATTCATGGATGATGAGTGATTAATGATAATGACAATCGATAAAAGTTGATTGATGATGACGAGTTAATAGAGATTGATGATGGAAGATGAAAGATTGATCATGATTGATTGCCGAAAACTGATTGATCGTGGTCGATTGATGATGATTAATTGACGACGATTGATTGATGATAATGACGATCGATAAAAGATGACTGATGATTGATAGATTACGACGATGATGATGAATCATGATGCTTGATTTACGATGAATCATTGAGGACGATTGATTAATCATGATTGATTGAAAATGATTAATTGATGGTGAATGGTTGGTCATGAATGACTGATGATGAGTGATTGATCATGACTGATTGATGATGATTGCTTGATTGATGATCGATGATGACTGCTTGATGATGATTATTTGATGATGACTGATTGAGACGATGATGACGATGATCAATTGAGCATGGCTGATTAAAGATGATTGATTGATGATGAATGGTTGATGATGACTGATTAACGATGGCCGATTGATGATGATCGATTGATGATGATTGATTGACGATGATTAATTGATGGTGATGGATTGATGATTGATTGACGATGATTCATTGATCGATGACGATTGCTTGATGATGATTATTTGATGATGACTGATTGAGACGAGGAACGATGATGCTCGATTGATGATGATCAATTGAGCATTGTTAATTGAAGATGAATGGTTGATGATGATTCCTTGATGATGACTGATTGACGGTGATCGATTGATGATGACTGATTGACGATGATTGATTGATGAAATATGATTGATGATGATGGATTGATCATTGATTGACGATGATTGACCGATGATAATTGATGAATTGATGATAACGATTTATTGGAGATCGATGATTGAAGATGATTGATTGATGACGATTGATTGCCGAAGACCGATTGATCGTGGTAGAATGATTCTGATTGATTGATTGATGATGATTGATTATGACAATGATGATGATGAATCGTGATGCTTGATTTATGATGAATCATTGATGACGATTGATTAATCATGGTTGATTGAAGGTGATTAATTGATGGTGAATGGTTGGTCATGAAAGACTGATGATGACTGATTGAGACGATGATGATGATGCTCCATTGAGTATGGTTGATTGAAGATGATTGATTGGTGATGAATGGTTGATGATGATTCATTGATGATGACTGATTGACGCTGGCCGATTGATGATGATCGATTGATGATGACTGATGGATGAAAACTGATTGATGATGATGGATTTATGATTGATTGATAGATGATGATGATGATGATTGATTCATGCACGATGAATGTTTCATGACGACGATTTATTGGAGATCGATGATTGAAGATGAATGACTGTTCACGATTGATTGCCGAAGACTGATTGATCGTGATCGGTTGATGATGATTGATTGACGACGATTGAGTGATGATGATTGAACGATGATGATTGATGAATTGATGATGATGATGATTGATTCATGGACGATGATTGATTGATGATGACTGATTGATTGATGGTTATTCATTGATGATGTCTTCCGGGGGGATTGATGATGAATGGTGGATTGATGAAGATTGATTCCTGATCATTATTGACGATGACTGATTTATGAAGATTGATTGAATGATGACGATTGATGGAGGATGAATAATTGACGATGATTGATTGATGATTGGTTGATTATGATTGATGGATGATGATTGATTCATTGATGATGATTGACTGATGACGATTGATTGATGGTGATTGATTAATTGATGATGATCGATGGATTGTTGATAATTGATTATGACGATGATGATGGATGATTATGCTTGGTTTATGATGATTGATTGATGATGATGATGGTGATGATGATGAAGGATGATTAAAATTAAAAACTGACTTGACATTACCTTGAGACCGCACAAACGGGAGGCAAGTGTTATACATTTAACTTCTTATGTCAGGTCTATCTTCGCTTATGATAGCCCGGCCGGAGTCTGAACCAGTATGCGCCGCGGATTCTCTCATTTATTATATGCAAATCGGACTGATCTGACAGGTAAGGTTCATGTGCAAGAGTACCTTGAACGGTGTTTGAAACCATTCCACCACTCTGTTGTCCAAAGAAATCGAGTACACTCAAAACTGATCAGCTATATGAGCTTCGGTGCATTCCGTTAGGTAATCACCACGACTGCTGACGATAGCGCACGATATGATAAAATACATCAAAAGGTCTTTAACCAATTGAGAATTTTAAACCAGACAGAATGAGTATCTACTATCAGTTAGGTCGCAAGCGCAGTTATAGATAATATGTGCAATCTCCACTTTCATCTTATAAGTCTGACAGTATTACATTTGCACGAATGAGGAGAAAGCCACTGACACCTATAATTCTCACATCATTATCATATGTACTGTGGTAAAAACCTTTTGAAAACAAACTGAAAGACGCAACAATAGTCCAAAGTACGATGAATAACACGGAGCAATTCTGTTATGCACTATTAACCACAAACCTCGATCAAGCTACCTACCACCCTAATACGTTCACTTATCATGTGTAGTGGATAGCAAGGACTTTTACTGTCAATTTACTTTGAGTGGATCCTTGAATAAAATACACCAATTTACCGAAGATCACAAAGTCTCCCGGCAGTATGACACCAAAACCACCTCCGGTGTGGCATGACTTTCTTCCGAGGTCGCACCTCCAGCCCTTGAACAACCAAGTGTGGAATGCAAGGCAGTGTGGTTACTAACGGCTCCCTAAGAGCTCATTTATCGTTCGACTGATGTGGATTCAGTATTCTTGTTGGTTGATCAGATTACCTTAATAACAGTTGAGTCGAACAAAAGATTTCGGTCGTTCGCTAGGAAATAGTGCTCTTTGCACACCATAAAACGACGCTTTTGGGTTTCAGTTACCCTCGAAATAATACAAAGCACTTTTTGATCAGTTTGTACGAATCTACACCGTGCTACACGCTTTCGCTTCTTACAACCATCGGAGAATCTGGTAAATGACCGAGAAAGCGAAAGAACAACGGGCCTAGCACGTTGGAGGCGAAACTGGTATCAGAAGTCCTTAACTTCACGGATTGATTGCATTATGAATTTACCAGATCACTACCCAAACAAAATGACATTCGTTTCAAAAAATGAGTGTGTATGCTTGGGAGTCGGAGTGTTATTTGCTGATTAGATTTATATAGGTTACATATTCGTTTTGAATATTTTAACGTAGAGATGATAATGACAGTTTATGGAGGAAAGTAATGTTGTCATACTGCACACTGTCCAGTGGAGATTACAAAAAAAGATATGAGGACATCAACATTAACAGCGACGACGACTGGAGTATGGGATAAATCATATGACAACCGTTTGCAACATGCTCACCGCCCACAGATGACGATCACTAATAGCCGGTTCAGTTTTCTCTGATTCTCTCGGCTCGTCGCGCTGTTCTGATGATCTTTTTGTGACCAGTAAACTCGTACGAAGATGAGCTGATGACGTGAGTATGTCCGATTCCAGAGGATGACCTCCGGCCGTCAAAGTGCCGGCTGCTTGATTGTTGGCTATGGCAGCATGACCAGACTCCGAAGGTGCATCTTCTTCATCAGAATCTTGTAAACCATACTTGGAGAAGTGCTTCACTTCGAACACCCACGAACCAGATTCCGGTCGATATTCAATGAACCTGAATGTGCAGTAAATGGTTTTTATGGAAACGAAACAAAACTCCAGATGAACATCAAGAAATTCTGAAATATGATTGTGAATTTTTTCTTCGATTCTTCTTTGAGCAAGTGCGTAGAGCTACAAGAAAAGCGAGAAACCGATATGCAAACGCTGCAATTTTGTAGCGATCTACCACAATCGATCAACAGTTGTATTTACTTGAGAGTACTTCTGTGTGTTACACTTTACGAAAGAAGTGTACCTTACATCATCGGATGGTAAACAATTATACACTTCGGTGTTTTCAACTGCTGAAAAAGTTTGATATTCAAATGTGCTTTTCTGAGTAGACTTGATCCGCACAGAGTTCTGGACTAAAAAAGGCGAGGTGTGGAAATTAAATGGAAAAGCATCCGGGGCAATGAAAAAGGAGAGCTCCTGTAGACTTACCACGTGAATCCTTCGGGATAATTTTACGTATTGTATTTGACAACGCGTTGGTTATTATTTGACTGATCCAAATCGATCCATGGATCATAGGAAATGAGCAGTATGCAGGCGATATGGTTGAGAATTGTCTAGTAACCACGCAGTGAAAAGCAGTAATTTCGCCCACTGATAAAAACAAACTCTAAATAGCTCGTCTCTGCGTCCATTTAATGAAGATAGTCGACCGATCGAGAGACGTTTTCAGATTTGATATACAGGTAGATCAGAACCTATAAGATCCTCAATCTTAGCTTTACTACTGCGGATACAACCAGTAGTTACAAACTTCGGAAGGTAATTATAGAATGTCCGGTAGCTTAAATCCACCTTAGATACAAAAGCGCACATGTAATCAATCTCCCTGCGATTCGTGCGTTCAGTTCAGTTAATTTTACAACCATTACCATGCACTGTCGTGTGCCGGTTTCGGTTGCTGTCTTTTGGAGTCCCATTTGGATAAAAGAGCACAATGAGGATTGGAAAGTTGAAAGCGGAAGATGGAAAATTCATATGGAGTGGTTTGGGAGAATAAGGAGTAGATACACGAGTGCCACCCAGCCATATCGCAGTGTCCNTTTGACCTCACTTGATTTTCTTTCCAACCACGCCCTGCTTCGGCAAACATCGCTCGTAGCGGCAACCTATTAGGTATATGCGTAACACATGACCGAACCAACGTAATCAATCTATAGAGGTCGATCACTTGCTCCAAAGGACGATCTTCATTACCTAAAACTCTGCGTCTAACCTCAGCATTGCTCGTCCGGTTACCACACCGGACTCGGGCAATGCGACGTAGACAGCGGTGTNGTTCGAACAACAAAAATTTATTTTTTATCCTCTTGTCGTACTGGCCAAGTCTCCGCACTGTAGAGCAAGACTGGCCGAACTGCTGCAGCCTTTACTCGACCCTGCTGCTACATGGAGCAGAAACTTGAACATTAAGAAAACAGGACAAAGATAGAATACCGGTGTTTGAACACCGCTGTCTACGCAGCATTGCACGAATCTGGTGGGGCAGCCGGACGAGTAATGTTGAGGCCAGGTGAAAAGTTCAGGCAATCGCGGTCGCCAACTGGAGCAAGTGGACGACGTCCATAGATTACGCTGGTGGGGGCATGTGCCACACATGTCTCCAAATAGGCTGCCACGGCGAGCGAGGTTCGGCGAAGCAGGTAGTGGGTGGAAGAAAGTCATGGGTGGTCAAGCCAAGATCTGGCATGAGGGTATAAAAACCTTAACCAAGAGTCCACATCCCGTTAGGCTCCCTGGATGGCGACCTCTGGATGGTCGTACCTGATGGTTGGAGACACAGTGACATGGCTGAGTATCGTGAACAGTGGCGTTCGTGCATCTTCTCAATTTCCCTGTATCATT
>UZAN01047735.1:0-10630 GCA_900618425.1 Echinostoma caproni | reverse complement strand
TTCAGAGCTTGAATGCAAGACCGAACTTCTGCTTCCGTTGGAGGATCGCACGACACTGTCCTAGGAGCTTCGGTTGCGGGTGAGACAACCTGGTTAGCTGCAGGCTAGCTGAACTGTTCGCTGAAGTATTCCGCCCAGCAATCAAGTCATTCATTCCTATTATGAATAGATTGTACCACCTTGTCGCAGACTGTTTCACTAACTACAGTTCGTCTGCCTCCCGTATTGTTCATCAGTCGAAACGGTCTTTGGCTATTCCCTGACTCAGCTGCTTCTTCCATTTCACTAGCTATTGTTACTCTCCAGTTCTCACGGTCCTTCTTGAGGCACTTCGTGAGTTGATGTTGTAGATACAACCTAGTTCTTTTTTGATCCTGGTAGGTCGGGACTCGTCGTTTTTTCTCCATCAGGGCTACTGACTTCTGAAATATCCAATGCCTCCGACGGGCTTGAGGCTCAGACCCACATGCAACATTCGCTGCGGAATGCATTGCTCGCCTAATCTGACCCAGTTGCTCATCTACATCACCATGTTGAGGTGCGCTTAGCTCACGCACTAGCTCTGATTCATAGCGTACACGAACTGCTGATAGTCGATGAGCTGTACGAGTTCGCTGAATTCGTCGCCGGCCAGTCAGTCGGAGAGTGAACTGCATTAAAACTAATGCATGGTCCAATAGGACCTGGAATTGCGCACTGAGTCACGCTAACGGTAGCTCACTGCGGTGGTTGATTTAAGTTAGCGTACCAGTTGAACTGGATCGCCACGTTGCCGTCGGTTGAGAGCTGTGTCGGAAGTTGGTGCTAGATAGGAACAGATGATCCGCGCAGAAGTGAAGAAGTCGATCGCCGCTACCTGTTCGTTGGCAAGGTAGAGCATAACTTCCGCCTAGACAGGCTTCTAATGCGCTCAGTTTTCCAACTCGCTTTAAATTCACCAGCAAGTACACCTATGTCGGAGCTGCGATTCAGCCGCACGAGATCGGTAAGCTCATCGTAAAAAGCGTCCCCTTTGAGTATCAGAACTGCAATTGGTCGGTGCGTATGCCGATGCGATGAACAAACACCTTGTGGTGTTGCTTCCTTTCTGGACGCTGATTGAACCCCGGAGACGCACTGCACATAAACGACTGCTGACGGGGATCCAGTCGATTAGAGAGGACTCTGCCGTGTTACTGAGTACAATACCTACCTCGCGCTGACCTACTGAACGAGCTTCATCGTCGCCTGATGTGCGAAAAACTTATCTCGTCGACAAATCTGGTGCGCTCAAGTGGCTTATAGTAGTAGAATCCTGGATTCGAGTTTCCGATACGCAGCAAACATCGATCCCCAAGGATTCCATTATACGCGCCAGACTATCTTATTGACGTAGTTGCATCAAAGTCCTCACGTTGAAGATCCCAAGATTCAGTGATTGACGAGGCTTTAGAATTTGCGATTCACTGAGTGGTACAATACAGTGCTATTTGGCAATGACCTTTGGCGAGCGGCATCCAAGTTGCCTGAGGCGCTATTGGAGGTTGTAAGGAGAGGCAAATGGAGAGGGCTGGGTGCTGAAGACAAAGAATTAAACAAAGGTTGGGAAATCTGAGCACTAGTCTACTTATCACTACCCACCCTGCTCGATGCAATGGGCAGCGTGGTCCTGATTATCCTGCTTGATGACCGATGCCGTAAAAAAATTTTTGTTTTGTGTATGCATTGGCAGTGACAGATGCCGTAACTTTTGGAATAACTGATGTCGGGTTAATAATGATAAAAGTCACAGGAATCGGTGTGTTTGGGAATGTTTTTTTAATTATTTAATACACACCAGTGTGTGATAAACAGTAGTCGGGGCAGACTCCATAGTCATGAAGACCTGCTGTTCAGTGATGGTAATCGGCAACCTAAGCCACGGGTCTTCGAATGACAAGTCACGTAAGATCCCGCTAGGTATAGGTCTATAGGGGTATATCTTGTTTGTTTTTCAAAGGGTTGACAGTAGCGTTGGAAATGAGGTGTTGAAAAATGAAGCGACTTAGTAAGGGGAATGGGTGGTTATGGGGTGACTTTTTGTCGTTGTTTGTTTGGCGTAACTCGAACACATGATGCGATTTGAAGATTTGATCACTCGCGACCTAGCTGAAAAGCTGCATGCGTTTCGCGGTTGATCGTTTCTCCCCAGCTGTAAAGTATGCGGAGGCTAAAATTTTATTTACTGCCAGAAAAATCTCTTTCCAGAGTGTTTTCCGCAGTCGCTATGAGATCCTTTATTAAAATGATGAACTATCACGAATCCGACCCAAGATGACGATATATGCTCTGTGACCCTGCATAATGCTGTAGAACAGTAGTAGCACCCATCAACTCACGTTTCATCTGTGACAGATTGGTAAGATACTCATCTGTTGCGGCTGCCTTCTAACTCTTCAGCGCCTGAATACCAAATCTCACTTCAAGTTCTATGTGGTTCTTACATGACGCCTCCCATGGAGTTTCAGCTGCAGTCATCGAAGTGATCTGGCTAATACCAGACCAGTTGAAATGTCCGTAAAAGTACTTTGCATTGCGATTCAACAGCTGTCACTGATTGTAAATAACTTGTAAACTTTTATCTCCGATTGTTTCGCTAAAAGGCGGTTTGCGGACCTCTGATATTGTGTGTTAACTTGAACAGTCTTTGGCTAATCCCTGAAACAGCAGTTACTTCCACTCCACCTGCTATTTTCGCCCACGAGTTTTCATGGTTCTTTTTGAGGTTTTTCTTGAATCTGCATTGCAGACGGCACCTGTTCCTGTTTTTAATTTCGGCCTCTCGTGAATCATAACAGAATAAATGATGCCCCCAGTGCGCGTGAAAATTCGAATGAGCTAATCTAAGCATTCATCGTGTAAAATGTTTTACTTCCTTTTCATTTATTGATAGAGAATTATCACATCTGGCCTTAACATGCGATCACGGCGATACAAGATAAGCCTGCAATTTTTTTCATTGCTAATTTGTTTAATGACCAACAGGCGGGGTGGACCTCAGTCACGAAGAAGTGTTGTTTTATTAATGAAAACCCCGGACAAAGAGTGTCGAAAAACAAGGCCCCGCTAGGTTAGTTTAAGTTTCAATTTTACAACCGCTAACCATGCATCTTCATGCACCGGTTTTGGTTGCTGTCTTTTGGCTGTCCATTTGTATAAAAGAGCAGAGGGAAAAATGGAATGTTACGAGCAGAGTCAAAAAATATAGGGAATTCCCATTGACTAAGGTTGCAAGAATAATGGGTGGATCCATGAGCGCCATTGTTTGCAACACTCAGCCGTGTCATTCAGTGTCTCTGACGACCGGTTACCATGATCTCGGAGTCTTCACCCAGGGAGTCAAACAGAACCTATGTAACCCGCTAGGTTAGACATGGTATTGAACTGGCTGACAGCAAAGCAGCATACGACCAAACTTGGGTGGCGGTGGCGGTGTTCAAATCTCAGACTATAGAGTGCAAGACCCGCCGGCAACAGCGGATAAACCACTGCACCACCCCCACTACCCTAAATTGGGACTTGTGTTCCAGTTCAAGCTGTCTCTCTAACTCCATCTACTCCGGAGTCCACCACGGTTTTCTTCACCTCTTTTGTCTCTCTGTAGAAACTACAGAGGTTTCCGACATGGTAACTTCGTTATTCTGGTCCCGGCCTACTTGCGACATCATTTTCTCGTTTTTCGAGCTTCACAACATAATAAGTACCGCATTTTATAACTCTTCGTATGTTTGTATTGCGCTTGGGCTTGTTGGTCACTTTAGAGACAGTACCATTAGTCGTCTTGGTGAATTTATGGTTAGATTCACTATCTCGCGTTGCTCAAAAACCGTACGCTTTTATTATTTTTTGTTGCATGGAAATTATAATGTGATAAATACCGTACGTCTGAGGTACACAATCGAGTCGGTGACCACTACCACTACTAGCAAGGTGTGTATTTGTGGTTTCTACACGCCCTCTTAGTCACATTTGGATGGGGGAGGGGAGGTGCAAGGAGAATACCTACACCACATGAAGGCGGTGAGTTAAGCTTTCTCAGCAGAGGCTATATGAGACCCTTTGTCGCTTTCACTCATTTCTCGAGCATTTCACGAGGTCCAAGGGAAGGTTGATCAACGGAAATATGCTGTACCACTGACAGTTCTACCACAGAAGTCGGCTAACAACTCTAATTCCAAACCCACCAAGAAGAAG
The DNA here is from genome assembly GCA_900618425.1 of Echinostoma caproni. Taxonomy (NCBI): domain Eukaryota; kingdom Metazoa; phylum Platyhelminthes; class Trematoda; order Plagiorchiida; family Echinostomatidae; genus Echinostoma; species Echinostoma caproni. Next base: position 6,418 of record UZAN01047735.1, on the reverse strand, counting down.
TGTACAAACCACACCTTTCTGGTTGTGGTCAACAGCACGATTAGGCACCGAGCTGTATTGGGCAGCTGGAACGTTGGACCCTGTCCAAGGGACGGATGATCCGATGAATCGGTGGTTTTCACGCACCGACCCGCTGCATTGTGGGTTGGACTTTGGCTGATCAAGGAATCCAATTGTGAATTCCAAAGTAAAATTCACCTGCTTTGGCGTGTTGATCTGACATTGTAATTTGTTTGGCACAATTATGATGCAGATATGTACGCATCAAAGACATCGCACTGGTTTTCGCGCTATGTATTGCAAGCTTGTTACCCGTCAGTGTTTTGCGTATCATTGTATCTCACTGTTACTACTTCTGCTGATAATAAAGTTATTTTAAATAGGTAAGAGAAAAGACTAAATGTATTGATTGATTTGTCTGACTATCCTTCGGACTTCACCTTTACGCACAATCTTCAGTTCATCAATTCAACCATACANCTAAACTTCAGTTTTGCTCTTATTAGAGCTCATCAGTAGTGCACATCCACCGTCCCGTCCGGGATTTGAACTCCGGATCCATCGCATGGAAGGCGTGTGCGTTACCTTCACCAACCAGCTCATGTCATGGCTGAACCAAATTGCCAATTCATGTTTGTTCAGGTGTCGTCTTCAGTGATCGTCCATGTATTGTTCTCTGGAGGATGGTGGGGTCCGCATGGAAGCTATAAATCTTGTTGTTTGTTGCCCGATTTCTCATGATGTATTCAGATTTTCTATGATCACTTCAACTTTCATCTGAAAAATGATTTACGATACCTTATTCTCCTTTTATAAAATGACNTATTACGTGACAATTGGAATCAATATTCTGATACTCAGAATTCAGTTGCATTCAAAATGGCATAAAACGTGACTCCATTTTTTCTTTTGAGGCCTATGCAATAGCTTCAGATATTCAGATCTCTACTTAAATATGTGAAATCTTTTAACTGACGGCTTTCTCGTCTAGATGCTGTTTTAGCTTCATCTACCGCAAACGGACATTTAACACCTGTGCATCAACGAGTCTTTTCCAACCGTCTGTTCACGATCTTTGGTAGTGTTCTTCGGTAATTACCGATATATGTTGTCTGAAGAATTAGCGTGTTAGATGGAGGTAAATTAGTGATCCTATATGCTATCTGTTGTATCGGGTTGTGTCAAACGATTGATCCACTTTTTCGTCAGAATGTACTCGGCTCCTAGTCGCGTTTGCAAAGGTTGTGTTTGAGTCCATGTACTGAATCTGGTTTCAGTTTCTTTCTCTTTCTTTGTGTGTGTGTAAATGCGCACACGCGTTTGTGTGTATTGTTTCGTTCACCGGAAAGAGTTCCGTTTTAGGTGCACACAAAGACCTTTTTTCTGACTACTGAATCACGAGGTATATTCAGACGTTATTTTGGGTGTGAACGTATCATATGTCAATGCAAATTGCAGTTCGTGTACCATATAATAAGTTCCGTTCACCGGACACTTCACTCTGTCAGCTGGACTGTCTTTTATGTACCAAATCTCCGAAAATAGATCACCGACTGGATTTCATCCTGTCACTGCTAATTCATCCTGGTAAATACGAATATAGATTTGAATTGTTTTTTCAGACTTGAGAATCTTAATTCATATGACCACCTGTCCTGATATGACCATGAACACATTTTCACTGTAAACTCGTTTCAGAAGCCCTTACAGCCATCACGATCAGAAATGGAAACCGCTGTAGATAGCCTAACAAATGCGCCCTTCACAATTAAAGCTCGACATTTCCCTTGTTCCTGATTAAATGTGCACCGTTCCCCGTCGGCTTGATCGCTGGCAAGGTGAATTGGTAACCATGTCACTTTGGTGATTAGATATTGAAGCTGATTCTGCAAACGGAATGCTTACAAAAACCGAAGTCGTCAAATTGTGTGCACCGCCGCTATTCTCTCTCTCTCGTTTATCCATCCAGCTAGTAACCCAATCGTAATCTCACTGTTTTCTTACAATCTGTCAAAGAACGTTTTGGATTCGTTTGAAGAAGATAATCGAACTTAGTTTCTAGGTTACACCTTGTGTTCTGTACAAAACGATTGACTATAAACCGGGAAGGAGTACATTTTGTGCCCGGCCCACCATAGTGTAAATACCCCACTTGCTCTATGGTAATGAAATTTATTGATCGTTTTTTAAATGCTGTTCATGACTCGTGTTTGTGTTTACATCGTACCGGGGCTAAATCCCCATTATGCTTAAATTGCAATCGTTTAACCGTAGCATATGTAGACTAATGCATACAAATTGGACCGTTTCAGAGAATGTTGGTGAGTGAAATTTTTGCGTGTGCGCATACATCTGTGTGCGACTTTTGAGTTTCCTCATTCAGATTATTCAGTATATTCGCGCAAACTGTGCAAAATATTTCCCCACAATGCTGGCTGCAACTGTTTGCTTGCGCCGAGTAGCATTTGGTTCAGAAGTGCGGAATTCACTGCAGTGCGCGTGTTTGTGCGATAACTTTGCAAAATTTATCGGAAATCGTTTACGCTTCCATAGGTGACTTATGAGTAGTATTTAGTCTGCTTTCATGTCGCCTACTGGCAGCCAGTGCACCGTTACCACACATCTGCAATGACAATGAATGCAACAACAGCGTTCGGTTCCTTATGCCTATATTTTTTTGATTTTCCACTGATTTGTTGGCTCGGGTCAGTTTCAAGCCATCAATTTCTAGTCCGAGTGGTGATTTTCTTGATTGCAGATGTAGCATTTTTATTAATTTCTCACCTGTCGTTAAAATCACGTTGTCAGATATTTTTTCGTGTGATCGAGTGTTATGAAGATCAGGGCCTAAGCTGTATTCGAACAAATCCATGAATTTGTAGAAAGGTCGACTACGACCGGCCGTAACGCTCTTCAGAACGGGAACCCCGAGCTCGCAAAACAACCAAGTTACCGCGGGTTAAACAAGACTTGTGGTTGTTGTAGACGTTTATTGAGGTACCGTGGGACGGAGAAAGTACCGGTATCGGCTAATGAGCGTTTGCGTGAAAGCAAGAAGGCACGAGAACCAACGAGCGCGATAACGAGGAAAACAGGGTGGAAGCGAAAAATGAAAGTTCCCTTCGCGGAAGGCTGCACCAGTTTTCGATCGTATAATACAAACGTTACATGGCGTTGGTACTAAAGTGAAAATGTGAACATACATTCAGATTGTAGAGGAAAAATGATGTCCGGCAAAAGTCTGATATGGTCCGGTTTTTCATCGTACCGTCGGGCACACTACAGATTGCTTATGTTGTAAAGAAGCACAGACGGCCTCACTGATTTTGTTCGAATTCCACTAAGTCTCATTGTCTGTTAACAATTGTTTTAAACATTTCAGTCTTCCATTCATCCAAATGACGGTGCCCAAAACCACCGCGCGAAAGTTCTCCGTTTTTGATTGTATAAACGGAATGCATATTGCAGGCTTGTTTAGTGTTTGCTGAATCCAGTCATCTGCAGTATCGTTGCTTCGAAGAGTCGAGAATATGCTTCAGCTACAAAGGAAACAAACATTACAACTGGAAATAAAAGTAGACTATCCCTATCAAAGCTTTGCAAGTCATCAGTGTTATAACCAAGCAGGCAGTGCTGAGGTTAAAAGAAAGCACTACTAAATTACGGTCATTTACTAACAAAAGTGGTTGACCTCCATAGGTTATTGTGACTAAGGCTTCCTCTGTGTGTGGTATTTACCAAGGCAGTTACAATTTACGAGAATATTGATTCGAACTTTGACTCGATGCCGAACATTGAAAACCTCGACCATGGGATTAGGTTATGCAGGTCGTACTGAGTTTCCGGGTTGGGGATCCCATGATCGATTAAGTTGATTGCTGAATATCGTATGCAGTGGTGCTCCCCCATCAATTCACTTTGATCACTCATCCATTGTTCATATTTGAGTACTTTTACATCGGTAACATCCAGTCTTTTATTCTTGGGTTAATGGAACAGGTGGGCCAAAGAAGGCAGCTGAAGTGGGCTGCACGTGGACTATATGAAAAGGGCTTTTTCGTTTCTTTGCTAAACGTTCCAGACTTGGAGTGAGATTAATTTTGAGACTCTTTTTTCACGTTTACTGGGTTATCACTCGCCCGAAACTAATCTACGTTTATGAGATATGCCCATTGGGTGCTGAAAATGGGAAGATTACTGCGGTATGGCCAAGGTTGATTGACGTGAAAAGCAGCAAAAAACTTCGAAAGACGGCGTTACTGTGATGTTGAGCGATTATCACAGCTCCCACAGCAAATTCGATTTTATGAACAGCGCCTTACTCATTCGCCATGTCCGGGCTACCGCGGTTAAGGATAATTCAAGTTTACTTATGTTTAAACAGTCCCACGGAGTTCATAATGAGAACACAAATTGGCAATTGAATACTTTAATTACTTTCTGTCTCTCTTTATCCTTGTAAATCCTTCTTTGATACTAGTCATATTTATTGTGTTCTAATGGCATGATTAAGACACCCTGAAAACGAGCTTGTTTGCCAGTTGGTATTCTCAAGTTTACTTAGTCATCATCATCATCATTGTACAGCAAAATACAGAGAAGCAAAATTCACTGATCGCTGCCAAACTCGCAATGCATATACATTGGGGTTTGATGAACGAGTACTGCTAGGATGTCCAGCCACTAAGCAGGAGAACAATTAGGGTTCTCAACCGCAAGGCAGCGGGTGAAGCGAAATGAAGGCCCATTTACCTGGATGAATTACTCCTCCAACATTTTTTAGCGACTGAGACGCCAACTCAAGTGGAACCCCCAACCTGGAGGAGCAAGAGACGACTTTGTTTGGCCTCTACCCATTGACCTTCCAGGCATGATTGGATCTATGGCTTGACAAAAGCCATCCTGTATAGCTCTTTGGGTCACGGAGGTGCACAAACCATCACACCACGTCAAGGTGCAGTCGTTGTGAGGGTAGTACTATCAAACTGCACGCGGATGATGTTGGATTCCTTACTGTCTGCGACCTTCACCACTGGATATCATTCTGCTCCGATCGCCGCTTGTATTCAACTACTGATGTGTCTCTCAGTCTATAACTTTTTCACGTCAGTTTCAGTTTTAACAAGTCAGCAACGTTGTCGTTTCTGCGTCAGACTTGGTCATCGTCTTTTGGCCGCCAATACCAAAGTATGAATAATGTTGTATCTCGTCAAACTATCATCTAACCTAGTCCCACGATGCGTATCTCAACAATCCCCGTTAAAAGACAGTTGCAAACAGTGTAAGTCCTTTTTGTTAATACCAGCCAAACGTGGATTGTAAAAACGGGGAAAACCTGCGGTTTATATGGTTTTGATAGCAGTCTAGTCACTGGTCCGGAATCGGGGTATTTGATAACAAGCAAGGTTTATTTCCGTAGCACCGAAGCTGTTTTATTACACAGACTCAGCGCAATTCGTAAGACTCAAATCCTCAAAGAATAGACCGGGTTTCGTGCATACTGTAGTTGCATGGATCAAATATTCACTCTTCATCAGCTGGTGGAACACCGCCACACATATAGACCACAAACTATTGTCGTGTTTTTGGACATCAGAGCCGCCTTCGATTCCATCGATCGTCTTGCGCTGTGAAACTGTTTGCTGACACGCGGAGTGCCAGAACAATATGTCCTGCTTCTAAAGGCACTCTACCGTCAGACCTCGGAGAAGGTTAGGGCCTATGGTGAACTCACTCTAAGTTCCTGTCACCGGTGGGTTACGAAGGGTTGTCCTATCTTTCTGTCTCTCTTCAACTTTGCCATAGATGATGTTCTGCAAAAAGCGTCACTTAACGTAAAGAACGCTGGCGTCGAGATTCTTCCTGAAGACAGAGTCGTAGACTTGGAGTATGCCGATGATATTGCCTTTACACCCTCAAAAGGCAACGTGTTACTGAGAGATTGGCAGGAACCTATCCTTTCACTTTCGTTGGGTAATGATACCCCATAAGTAGTCGAGAGCTTTGTCTAGCTCGGAAGTTGCGTAATACCTGACGGAAGTGCAGATGCCGAGACCTCACCACGTAATCAAAGCTAGGCTAGCGTTGACTAATCTGCAGCATCTCTGACGCAAGCGTGATACATCCCTTTCACTACAAGGGTATGTTTTGAGTAACTGTATGTGCCGTCTAGCTTTAAGGTTGCAAAACTGATCCTCTCTGAGCAGATCGTATCTAACAAATATCCGTCTTAGATAACTGTTGTCTGCGCCATATCGCTTGCGTATAGTGGGAGCAAGGCATGAATAACGATGAGGTCAGACTATGTGTATTAGGGGCAAATAGTTTCTTTTAGGTGAAGTCATTTCGCTGAGGGCTATGCACGTCATAAGAATGCCTACACAAGGTCTCCCCTACCGTGTTCTGTTTGAAGATATTG
>UZAN01047734.1:13017-25717 GCA_900618425.1 Echinostoma caproni | reverse complement strand
CACTTTCGTGCGCGGGTTTTGGTTGCTGTCTTTTGGCTGCCCATTTGGATAAAATAGCGAAATGAAGGTTGGAATGTCGAGGCAAATTCAAGCGGAAGATGGGGAATACTTATAGAGTGGTGTTAGGAAAATAACGAGTGGAATGCACGAGCGCCACTGTTTGCGACACCCAGCCATATCACTCAGTGTCTCTAACCATCGGCCCAGTGTTTGCGAAATACATGCAGAGTGGTGTTAGAAAAATAACGAGTGGATGCACGAGCGCCACTGTTTGCGACACCCTGCCATATCACTCAATGTCTCTAACCATCGGTCGCTCAGTGTCTCTAACCATCGGATACGATCATCCCGAGGTCCCCAGCCAGGGAGCCTAACAGGTCCTATGTGACCCAGTTTCCTGGTCAGGGTTTTCATATCCTCCTGGTTGAGTGTTATGGCTGAGTTTCGCAAACAGAGGTGCTCGTGCATCTACTCAATGTCNGAAAATGGAGAAGTTCAGTGGTCTAAGGTTGCAAAGAAATTCAGGAGATGCACGAACGCCACTGTTTACGACATCCAGCCATATCGCTCAGTGTATCTAACCATCGATTACGATCATCCAGAGGTCCCCAGCCAGGGAGCCTAACAGAACCTATGTGACCCAGTTTCCTGGTTAGGGTTTTCATACCCTCGTGCCAGGTCTTAACTTGACCACCCTTGGCTTTTTTCCACTCGGTATCTGCTTCGGCGAACATCGCTCGCCGTGGTAACCTATCTGGTGACATGCGTAACACATGTCCCAGCCAACGTAATCTATGGAGGTCGATCACTTGCTCCAGTGGGCGACCGTATTTACCCTAACATCAGATAAGAGAGATGGGCGCATGTCGATGAAAAGTTACTTAAGAACGGATATTAGGTATGAATCAGCAACAAAGCAAATGCATTTATGCTAAACACTGTGCAGAACAGGAAGATGGGGTCCAGTCAGAGATAAGACGCTCATATATTGTAGTTATAGTCCTAAATCACGATTTACCCCACGTTGACTGGTGACTGCGAAAATTTACCCCTGAACAATCGACCTGGAAGGAAATATAGGTTAAGTGAATGAATGAAATTGCTGTTTTTGGTTTTTTCTGTCGTTGTGGCTAATCCAAACATTCCTATATGGATCGAATGAATGGCAAGTGGAGATAGAACCAGGGGCTTAGGTTGCCGGTTTCCACCACTGAACAGCAGGTCCTCGTGACTATAGGGTTCGCCAAGTCTGCTGTTCATCACACGTAGGTGTGTAATAAAAAAACGAAGTGTAAATGTCACAAACACACCGTCCAAGATATGAGGCTGGGGATCAACTAACACTGAGACTACCAAGCATTGTCCTTCTGCGTATCCTCGTAATGATTCCAGTAGAAATCACACGGTAGATTCCGATAGCTGAAAGCAATAATAAAACGAAGGTAGCCGGGTAAAACAAATCAGAATTATGAAACGCATGTTAGCTAAAAACTGGTGTGAATGAACATCTCGTGAACAGGAACCGTGGAAAGTCTTCTCCAAAGGCAAAAAGTAATCTCGAAGAGTAGGCTTTCTACCTGTTGGTATAAAACTGTTTCAAATTTCACGCTTCCCAACACGTTGCTGTACTGACATTTACCACTTGAATAAACAGATATTTCCATACTTTCCGTATATCATCTATATGCCAGCGATACTGTCATCCTTAGTCTGTCTCCCTATGGTGATCGTATACCGGATAACGAAACCTCCTGAAGCGGGACCCTCTTTTATGAATTCCAGGAGACATACAGCATATAAATGACGCTCTACTACACGTGCACTTAATCTGTCCCTGACGAACTACCTAACGACCTGAAATCGAGCTCACTTATCAGTAATTCAAGGCTTCTGTCCTATTGTCTACCTTGCGGTTCCGAATTATTTCGGCTTTCTTTTATTCAGAAGGCGAAGTTGCCGTAGTGATCGACTGATTGTCCAGACTGAGCAAAGGTTCAGCTATTACATCAGAAAATGTCTTCACTATAGTTGAATGTACACCGTCGCGTGTTTCTCCGAAGTTAAGCGTCGGCAGATGCCTTCTATTGATTACTATATTATATTCATCACGACGAGACTGCACCTTGACGTGGTGTGATGGCTTGCGTGCCTCCATGACCCCGAGAGCTACGCAGGACGGCTTTTCACAACCGTAGATCTAATCATGCCTGAAAGGTCAACGGGTAGAGGCCAGACGAAGCTCAGTCTCACAAGGCCAGCTCCTTGGGCACCTCCTGGTTTCCTTCTTCTNGGAATCTTTTTTAAACATTCCAATCTTCCCTTTACTCTATCATTTCAATGGACATTCATGAGACAGCACCAAAACCGGCGCACGACAGTGCATGTTTAATGGTTTTAAAAACTGAGGCTTGGAGTCGAAGTTTGAAAGTAAATGGTTATCGGGCAATGACCCGTCGCGACGAAATGTCAATCTGAACCCGTCGATCTGGTTAAACAGTCCCACGGAGCTCATAGTAAGAACACAAATTTGTGTTCTCATTATGAACTCCATAGGACTGTTTAAACATTTGAAACAAGCCAAAGACCCCATCGTACTAAAGGAACTAAACGTTCATATCAAGTTCCGTACGAAACTGGCTTTGGCCAATACAGCTTATTTGTGTTCTCTTTATAAACAGCTAATGTTTGGCTTCTAGGAGGATAAGTAAAAGTTTTCAGTGATACAGCCGAATGCGGTGAACAGTGGCAGTCGTTGAAATACGCGTAACATAATCCCGTTTTGTTTTTCTCTCAGCTTTTGTTTAATCTTCCTTGCTGATTGACCCAATCGGTCGTCGAAAGACAACAACCAAAATTGGAGCACAGGAATGCAAGGTTGTTCGTATAAATCAAAATCGAAACCCAACTTTGTCTCAGTTCACATTTCTCGTGTTGTGCATGCGAATTTCAATCATCAGGGCCATCTGATTTCGTTTAATTTCAGTCATGTCGATCCTCATGCGAACACCAGTGGCTACTTATTGATATTTCCGATCTCCCAAGCCAACGACTGTGATTCCTAACTTATGTACGGTGATGGAACGAGTTGGCCAGTGGATGCAAGAGATTCGTCTGTTGGACGGCGGCTTTGGAACCGAATGTGAAAAACGCTCTCAATTGCCCATTGACGGACACAAAGCATGGAGCTCTCGTTTGCTAAAAGAAGATCCCAACTTGGTGTGCGAGATACACAAGAGGTAAGCGGTATTAGCGTTGTTGAGCGTACAAGCACGTGTATTACGAATTGTTTGACAAAGAATGTTACCGGTAAGTGTGAAATATGTATATCTTTTTCGGACTAGCTCGGTTTTCAGGCAGCCCATGCACTCATTAACTCTTTTCCTACTCCCTCCAGTTTTCTTCGGGCTGGCTGTGATGTGATCTCGACGAATACTTATCAGTGCTCACCACGCACACTGTCACAAGCTATGAATATCACAATCCGCGAGGCCAAAGAACTTATGAGACATGCAGTACGCCTAGCACGGCGTGCTGTGGATACGGTGTTGCAAGAAGAGCGGTCACCATTATCTCTGAGGAATCGAAAGCTTCCTGTGCTAATTGCCGGGTCCCTGGGATCATACGGCGCATGTTTAGCCGATGGGTCGGAGTATTCTGGAGACTATGGGAAGCATGTTACGTTCTCCGACCTTGTCGATTTTCACCAGGCTCGGGCAGAAATACTTCTCGAAGCTGGTGTGGATTTATTAGCCTGGGAAACGATACCGCTGCTCTCTGAAGTGGCCGCTATTTGTGAGGTGATGCATCGTCTCCCGAACGCTGTAGGCTGGATCTCTGTATCTTCTGTGGATGGTCAGACCACAGTTGCAGGTGAACCGCTACACGACATCGCTTTAGAGGTGGATAAGTGCGACCGAGTAAGTGTTTCCAGTTTTTTTCCGCGGAATACTTCAAATGTTTACCTACTGCCAATTAGTGCGCCCAGTGGTTGCATGGTTTGTAGGCACTAAAGTAGCAAAGCCTTATATGGTACACCATTATCAGTCCCGGGAATTGGACCTCCTGTTTCCATCATTTTATAGCAAGTCTTCGCTACCGTAGGGATTCACTCGATCTACTGTTGTTCACACAAATGTGTCGCAAAAATGGCACGAAAATAGTGCACCTAATCGAAAATCAAGCGAAAAATTCTGAGAGCTTACTGCACGGTTCATTCATGCGGCTTTCGACGTTTATGGGCATGTTGTCTGCACGTTCATAATCGACCTAGGTGAATCATTTAGAGGTATAGCAACTATTGTCCATTATAATAGATTACATTCAGGCCCAATAGTCTTCCGACACTGCACACGCAAAATAACCTGGAAGTTTCGATTTATTGTCATGTCGTGGTACATGTTACGCTTGCTCTGGGGAAAATTAGTTTAACTAAATGTAAACTTATTTCTTTGCCTTAGCAAAGCAAAAGAATTTTCGACTACATGTCATATTTAGGGTAAATGGTAAATGTTGGATTGCGGTTTCGCGGGATCATCACATGACGACTTTTTATTGTTTCTTTATTTTCAGCTTTTCGCAATTGGAGTAAACTGTTCAATTCCACACCATCTGATCCCGCAAGCTTTGGCTAATCTGAGTAGTCTTTACGATCCATGTGAACCAGGCACAGAAGAAGGCTTCCATCCGCCCCCGTGTGATAAACGCCCGGGGGGTCATTCTAGTGATCAGGTAGTCGTGTCACGTACTCGCAAGTTGCTCTTGGTTTATCCGAACAGCGGTGAGCAGTGGATTCCAGCCAAAAGCAAAAGGTCCCGCTGTCGAGGTTACTGGATATGGCCTCCAAAAACTGGACCAAGTCTATGGGCACGTATGATGAGTCGTTACGCTATGCGTAGAGGTGTTCACAATCCAGAACAACTTTCGCAGTCTACACTGACCGAAGCGCACGGAAGTCACACCCGGTTGGCGCTACGAGCTCAATGGGTTGGTGGATGTTGTCGTGTGGGACCGGAACAATTAGCTCAGTTAGCCGAGTGGATGAAACCGGACGAGACTTATCAACTGCACGACATTGAATTGACCCATCAATCATCACCGGAGTTATCTGGTTCACTGTCGTCGGGAACTGGAAGTTCAGTTAGGCATCGGCGGAAGGCTATTGTTGTCGATCATCGTGATGATACCAAACGGCGTCGTTCAGGGCCCACTGCTATGCGAAAAACTCTGTGATCAAACCATATTATATCTTCCGATCAATTCATACGACGACCAAGCCGATAAGAGTTCCGAAGTTTTGCTTGTTCTTGCACTTTTTTTCTCTACGCCACTGCGATCAAAAGCGCCTTACCAGTATTGATCATCTTTAACAACCTGTTCCATGAATGCAACGACCGCATACAGGATGAGCATGAACTGCTCTTCTGAGTGATTATATCGAACTAGATAAAATCTTAACCATCCCTCAGATTTGCTGTTTTTTCTACATAAGTAATAATGTGATTCTGATAGGCTTAGTTACTGAATGTATAGATTCTGGTCACAGGCTGAGTTAGGTGGATCGTTTTCGAACACCACTACTTCGTCGTCCTGTGTGAATACGTAACGGCTGAGGTCATCAGCTGAAGAGACAATCGTCAAATTAGTGATATAAGGGGAAAGAAAGTGGGACGCAAAAAGGTCAATTAACTACTTAATGCATTAGAAAGCTCAGAATGAACACCCCTTGTCAGTAAGTATCCGGGCAAGATAGGGTACCAAAGAGTTTTTGTGAGCAGATATCCGAGATGGGATGAGTTGTTATTTGGAACGGGTGGAGGAGTGGGATTCGCATTCACACACGTCAGAGTGCAAATGGATCCAATTTTCAATAGAATGTTCATCACCTTTTGAAGTGGCCATAGAATGCTTATTTGTTTTGAAAGAGCGGAGCGTTTGCATATTCAATTACCAGTCGTAAGAGAACGTCTGCTTTCTGAATTTTGGGTAAGCCATAAAATCTCGAACCAAAGTTTGTTTTGGGAATCAATTGAAAACAATACTGACTTACTCAGCTTCGGTTTCAACTCTTGAAGTAACTCCACAGTCCTATTTTGGGGCTTATTCCTGACGGCCTGAGCCCGCCTTTGAGGAATTTCCCAGTAAGGACCCCCTGTTAGGAGATCACGGTTGTGTCATAATCCGTTTTTTTCATGATAACCATGTGGTTGCCTTTATCAGCCTTCGTAATCATTAAAGTTTTGTACTTGCGGAGAGAATTAACTGCTAAAGGTTCCTCTTGCGTTAAATTGCGTATTTATTTCCGTTGATTCTGTAGGAAACGAGCGAGTTTTATTGGCCTCTTCCTCTGAGGTTTGTGCAAATGTTCCTCATGTGCAGGGACTATGTCCATATGCTCCAAATACGGAATACTCACATTATAACCAAGTCCTTTGTTTTGGACGAGATTTCCGTGTACGATCAGAACTCGATCGGGTAAATTCAATGGTGCAACTACACAGGTGAAATCGAGTTTCTTCGTGTATGTAATTATATCCCGTTGAGTGTGTAGATCTGTAAATTTCCGTCTTCCGATTCCTTTTATATCGAGAAAAACGACGTTTTACTACCTTTCCCATCGTTTCCCAGTTTTCATAACGGACAGTAATCATAAGTATGACATCATTTGTCGAAAACAGACTTCGGATGTATCCCAGTTTAGTTGTACAAAAGTTGTCTTGGCGTAAGAATGTTCGTTCGGCCACGTTTGCATCATTTTTGAATGGATCAGAAGTATCCGGTGGCTTGATATGAAGATTGTTGGGGATAATATTTGATTGTAAGCAACGCATGTTGAAAATCTGGTGATCACTCCAGTCGGTCTCACAATGCACAAGAATGATACGCTTGATGATAATTTTCACGATTCCAGATCCAAATTTGGAACGGATGTCTTTGAAGAAATTGTGCGTCGTGCTCATAGTATTAAAGCCACGAAAGAAAAACACAGACCACTTTTGGTTGACAATATTTCGACCCTTTCGGAAAACCTTTTTCAAATCAAAGGAACTCAACTATCGCTCTGGTTTTCATGTCTGAGGTGCACTCTATAGACTTCGAAAAACCGATTATTCTGAAGCAAGTTTCCAGGTCATAAAGAGAAAAATTAGTGATTGAGTCACTGCTCATCAACGGCGATACACTTCGCGTCAATCAATCAGACGGAGCCTAATTATCAGTTCATTGGCCACTGGCACAACCAACCGCCCAGAAACACCGACACACATGATAAAATCTCGCCACCACTTTTGGTTGACAATATTCCGATACGAGGAACAAACACCTTCTGGTGCTGCTTCCCTTCCGGACGCTGATTCAACCCTGGAGACGAACTGCGCATAAACGACTGTTGATGAGATAAGAGAGGACTCCGCGCTCCTAATGAATACAATACGTACCCCGTGATGACCTACTTAAGGAGTTTTATCGTCACCTGATGTGCGAAGAACGTATTTCGTCGACAAATCTGGCGCGCTCAAGTGGCTTATAGTGGTAGGATCCTGGATTCGAGTTTCCGACACGCAGGAAATATCGGTCCCTAAGGATTCCATCTTACAAGCGAGACAAGCTTGTTGACCTACCTGCACCAGGATCGTCACGTTGAAGGCCCCCAAATTCAATGATTGAGGAGGCTTTAGAACCTGTTTTCACTTGGTGGTACAATACTTACAGTGTTATTTGGCAATGACCGTTGGCGAGGGACATCGAAGTTGCTTGAGGGATCATTACAGTTCGCAAGAAGGGGAAAATTGAGAGAGCTGGATACTGAAGACAGAATAAAACAAAGGTTGGGTTATCTGAGCAGTAGGCCACATATCAGTACCCACCCCGCTCGATGCACTGGGGCAGTGCGGTCTTGATTATCTTGCGCGACGACCGACGCAGTATGGAATTTCTTTAATTTGTGTACGGATTGAGGTTTGATGGACGGGTAATGCTAGGGTATCCAGCCACTGAGCAGAAGAATGATTACAGTTCTCGTTTAAAGCCTTTTGTTCTAACAAGAACCTAACCGCAAGGCAATCAATTTTTTACCCACTGAAACGCCAATTTCAGTCGAACCCCTCACACGGAGCACAGGAGAGTGAACTTCGTCTGATCTCCAACCACTGCCCTTCCAGGCATGATAAGATCTCCTGATTTGACAAACGCCATCCTGTGTAGCTCGTTGGGTCACAGAGGCGCACAAGTCATCACACCACGTCATGGTGCGGTCTCGTTGTGAAGGTCTGCCCGTGTTGTTTGTTTAGATATCACGAATGTCTAACTGAAACACTTCAGGAACTGAACAGATTATCGCCTACGATACCTATCACCCTTCGACTCCAATTAATTCCGGTGTTTCAGGGAGTCATTCTATCACCTTTTTCTTTTCTAAACATAGGGGATCTTTCGATCTATTTCTGTTGGTCGCGATTATGCACGTGTCGTACACAAAACCATCGATTTTCGGTGCTCAGCACGGCTGTTTTACCAATCTTCGGTCTGCAGACCGTCCTCGGAACTAAAGGTACCACAGTTTTGATAGTCCTCTTAATCGTAAATCTCACCTTATGCACTACTCGATTTCTCAGTCTTTCGTCTCTACCTGTTTGTGGTCCAACTATCCTAAAAGCAAACTAAGTGTAATAATCGAGTAATTTTTTTCTCACAATCGACCACGGTCTATGTATATGCTAACACCATTATCAAAGTCCATGGGTTATCCTTTGACACTTACAAACCTAGTTACTCTCAATGAATCTATATAAATGTGACCACCTGCATTACCTCGTAGACTATATTGCCCGCTTGTCACTTTTCCGGTTTTGAAAGATAAAGATTTTATCGTTTATCAGATCTCTGAAATTCTTATTAAGATCTAGCGGTATTCTCCTTGGCAATCTCGCAAGCACTCCAATACAGGTGAACAGTTGACCAAACGCCGTTGTCTAATGCCAGATACTGTTTACTCAACGAAATCCTCAGAGCCGTCTCTGCTTCTGAACCCGTTCCTGAAACAAAGTTCTCTCCACTCAAACATTCATATGTTGTACTAGTGTTATATCACCAAAAGGTCAGGGCCGAGTGGAGAACACCATCGGATAAGGGTAAATAAGCTTCCACAGAACGAAACAATTAATTTACCACCAAGGGATGGTATTTTCGTGATTATCCCTTTATCAGCGATTGCCACTCTGACAGTCTGTTTGACTTTTGCGCAACAGCAACAGTAAATCCTTCAATCCACTCGTGGATGACTTAGAAATACAACAACGGTTTGTTAGTGTGCGCAATTTATTCACAAATGTGAGTAGTACATCACAATACTATCATTATTCTCTAAGTGATGTATATCCTAGTTAACCGCATACTCATCATTGCTAACGTTTCAGCCCGCCTTCCACGGTTAATTCTATCACTTTTTGTTCATCCTTTAACCATAGTGCTTCCTAGCTCTAACGGAATTTTCGAGTCACTTTGAAAACTCACCCACCAAGGTGCATATTGCAGTTCTTGACTTGACTTGAAAAAAAACGTGGCCGTGATGAAACTGCGTAAAACTAAACCTAGATTTCACTGCGCTATATTGCTCAGTCATTATCAATATCCACCGGATCCATAGTGTCGCCCTTAGTGGCACAGCAGCCACTACTGACTTACGTTCGATATAAAATACATAAAAGGATCAGGACGCCAGATACTGCAACATAAAGATAGAAACGTAATCAAGCAGTCAAAACAATAATATTGCATATCACTTCATGCTGAAAAGTAACATCATTTGGATATATTTATTGAGCAAACGAAGCAAATATGTACATCCATCAAGATATATAATAGCATAAAGGAGACGAAAGAATAACTCGTATATCAACGGAGTAATAAGTCAATCTCGACGACACATTTACACATTCAAACACCAGTAGGTCGTGGTGGTTAAGGCCATTTCACTCGATTTATGGTTGTCATGTGTGTTGAAAAAACGCCGGTTAGGATAACAGAGCGGACAACGCTTCGAACAGCTTTAGCATATCCTCTCGATGCAGTTCAATGCCTGAAATTCGTGAAAATAGAATGAGGGAATGTAGAAAAAGACAATGGTTCAGCCTGCGCATTTACCCACATCTACAGGGAGGAACGAGAACTTACAGTTNCGAAATTCCGCACGAGCCTTGGTTTTGCGAACAGCGGCCTCAAAAGCCTGGCCGAAAAGACTTACAGGAAGGATGGAACGAGAATACAAGGGAATAAACAAAGAAAATCAGAAAGAAATGAAGAATGTGTAATAATATGACAAAAAGATGATGAGAAACAAAACTGAAATCTATAAGATGGTGGTGGAAATGGGAATAAATTTAAAATTTAAAAATGCTTTGATAACTATTGTTTACCGAATGCAATTAGCATTTTTGGCACCAGAAAGGGCTCCAAAGGCAACAGTACCAAGGTTAGTTTCAGATCATTTAGTTTTCAGGTTTTCTAAACTGTTGAGTTAATTTGACTGGTAACTGATAACAGATCCTCACGACCAGACTGAACCTTAACGTGGCGTGATGGCATGCGCGCCTCCAGGCCTCTGCGATTTATACAGGATGGCTTTTCACAGCCGCAGATCTAATCATGCCTGGAAGGTCAACGGGTAGAGGTCAGACAAAGATTAGTCTCACAAGGCCAGCTGCTTGGGTACCTCCGGCTTGGTTCTATCCACACCCACCCCTGGAGAGGTCACTGCAGNTGCAGCACATAAACACGGTGAGGTGTAGTTTACCGGTTAAAAAACCCGCTAGGTGGACGCAGGAGCGGGAAACCTGCGACTTCGTCTCGACGGTGGGAGAAGTCTTCGCATTTCACTACTACTACTCAGGTACCACCCGCCTAATCTGGGTAGCCCTCAGCCAATAAGATGCTGTCCCGTCCACGTTCCGCTTGTCTCATTGGGTGCATGAGACTCAGGGCCGATCCCGAAAAGTGGACCGATAATCAACGCATAACACAATCAATCGAAATTCAAAGGCCTGAGTGGCAGGTCCCCAGAAGCTCCCACACGGGTGCTTCGTTCACGCTTCACTGCCTTGTGAATCAGCCTTCTGAGTCGAAGGCTCCGATTAAGGTTCCTAAAAAATATCCACAAATTACCGCTGCCTTATGGGTCAAATTTCTGAGTCAAAAGCTCCGGTTAGGGTTCCCAAAGAAAAACCCTTCGTCGGTGTGGGCTGTCGCGAAGTATCTCGTGCCTTAAAGTCTTAGGCACCCATTTGAAAAAACCTCTTCCCCATCAGTCTAGTTCTTCCTCTCAATCCCGAATAATCCCAAACGCCTGCTGTTTACAAAACCCATCGGATTTCACAAAGCGTTTTACTAACAAATCCAAATAATCGGAAGTTACAGGATTTTTAAAGCCAAAACACCCATTTCACTTAGCCGCGTTTATTGTCCACACACCTTATCAGATCGATCAACAAGCTGCCTTAGCTAGAACCCTTGAAACATTCAATTTAGATGTATGCTATGTCTCCGAAATACGCATACAAGACCCGATTTATATTATCTCACTGCGTTCTCCTGATCCAACCTCAACCTCGCGCTTCATCCTTCGTGTGCCAGGCGATTCAGCATCCGAAGCTGGCGGTGTCATTGGTGTTGGGATTGCGCTGAGTGCAAAGGCTGAACGTTCGCTTCTCGACTGAATTCCAGTCAGTAGCCGACTGTGCGCCGTACGTCTCAGCGGACCAGCGCAGGGGAACAGCTGCCGGACGATGCATCGATGTCTATTCGTCGTGTCGGTGTATACCTCGACCGATTGCAGTACACCTGAAATCAAGGATGAATTCTACGAGGACCTTTCTCGATTACTCCAAAGTGTTCGATCAACGGCAATCATGGTAATCACTGGAAACCTCAATGCTAAAGTGGGATCCCTGGACGAATCAGAAAGGCTTCCTGGTGGACCACATGCAATCGCAGCCAACTGGACGGATTACTCTGTGTCGACCACGGATTGTTCCTGTCAAGCACCAACTTCTCGCAAAAGAAACGACACCGCCTTACACGGAAACCGCCAACCTCTTCACTGCGCTGGACCCAAATCGACCACATCGCCATCAAAATTGAAGACTGTCGCTCTTACTGGTCAACACATGCGGATACGGACCACGGTTTACTTCGAGCCAAATTCTTCTAACGCCTGGCAAACAACCGTAAAAAAGCCATCGACAACGGATACGCACGATACAGTGTCAACAATTATTGCAAATCAGTTTGCGAAGCGAAATTCTCCGATAACCTGCCAGTTCAACCACCAGCCGAAGGACTCAATGAACACTGGAAGCAAATCAGGGGAGCTATGCAAACATCGAAAAACAACGTAAGACCCTCGCGTAGGGTCAAAACATCGTCGATCTCGGCTGCCCTGGTGGACGCCCGCAAAATCCTTCCTCCTGATGCCACATATGACACAACGCGCAAATCTCTCAACCTCCGGCTCACCAAGAGTCTGAGGAATGACCGCGAGAAGAGGTGGATGGGAAAGTGTACGAATATGGTGAAGTCGGCGGTTAAAGGTAATAGTTGCAATCTTTCCGTCTGATTAGGAATACCGGTTTTAGGAAATTAAGCGTGCGGTGATTAAAGAATCCGATGGCACACGGATTCACGATCGGTAACACCGGCTTGATCGATGGGT
>UZAN01047733.1:6988-20332 GCA_900618425.1 Echinostoma caproni | reverse complement strand
TACAGCAGCTATGTCGAAAAACGGCGGAGTGGGACCAGCCATTAGGAGAGCAGTACTGGGAAGATTAACACCAATGGTTAACAAGCCTAGCCAGATTGATGGAAATACGGATCCCGCGCCGGCTCAGCCGAAGAAGTCAAGAGATGAAGACCAAACAGCACTTATTCTCCGATTCATCTGAGACGGGATACGGGACAGTAGCCTACGTATGCCGGCTGCATGTTAACGATGAGTGCAAAACGGAACTACTTCTCGCCAAGGCACTGGTCACCCCATAGAAATACGTATTGATATCTCGCTTTGAACTGTCCACGGCCGTGCTAACTGTACGNGTGCTTCAGTATCTTCGAAAAACGCGTCACGTTCTGGACCGGTTCTGCCATCGTAATACACTAAGTGAACAACGTCAGCACAGGGTTCAGCACCTTTGTTTTTAACTGGTTGACCGTGATGGACGAAGAGACCAAAGTGCATCAATGGCGATACGTGAAATATGCGGATTACCCAGTCTACCAGTGCTCCCGGAGCCTGAGGTCATTGCATAAATTACCTGATTCGCTCCGCGGCCCAATATTTCTGATCGCCTCGCCAGAGGACGAGAGTGAAGTGCCAGCACCCACTGCACCCTTTGAGTTGATCAAAGCCAAGATAGTGGCAATGACGGCGGAGCGCAACGTCACCTTCCCCCTGTTGAGGAAGATGTAAACCTTCTCGTCATGGAACAAACTGATTCGTTCCGTCGCTTGATACATGAGGTTGAAACATATGATGATGATCATGACTGGGTCCTGGCCTGACGAATCTTTGCATGTGGGGCCCTCATCGACGGAAGACCAATTGAGAGCCGAGAAAAACGTCGTAAAATTAGTTCAACGGCAGCATTTTTCCCTAGAAACAACGGCAATGAAAGGCAAACGCATGGGTGAACCCAAAAGGGACTGCAATCCAACGGAGCGCTTTGCGTAGACTGAACCCTATACTGGGCGAAGGGTTGCTACGCGTGGGGGGAGATTAGATAACTCTTCCTTTGCATTTGAGGTTAGACATCCCTTCATCCTCCTGGCCGGTAGCTGCGTTACCGACTTACTCATGCACCATATCCACCTTAAAAGCGGTACGTGGGAACTACCCATCTATTGAACGTCATTCAGGAGAGGTTTCGGTAGGATCGCAAAAAAGGAGACAATCGATAGATGTATGTCTCATCTTCGTCAAAATTCGGTAACCGGAAGACAATTGATGGCATCCTTACCCGAATTCAGGGTCCGAGCGGGTGGGTGGCCGTTTGCGGTGACATGAGTGGATTATTTCAGCCCATTGCTACTGAAGTGCGAGCGATCGTTCGTGAAGCGTTACGTGTGCCTGTTTACCTGCGCGCAATCTGGCGCGGTGCATTTAGAGATGGTGCACAGTATGTCTACTGAATCGTTCCTAATGGCGCTTTAAAGGCTGATCAGCGGGCGCGGACACCCGAACAACATCTATTCCGACAATGGCTCAAACTTCGTTGGCGCGTCTAACTCGCTACAAAGTGGATATCTCGCGTCGACCATGGCAAACTACATAAGCGAATAGCCTCAAAAAATACCTGTTGGTACTTTAACCGCGGTACGTCAGCCATAACGGCGGGGTTTGGGAACGTATGATAAGATCGGTGAGAAATAAACTTACCACGTAAACACTTATATCAGGTTTGTCATCCATAGCTCTCAATATTTCTGGTCTGTTCTTTCATCTCTAATCCTCATCCACCTCCTCGTCATGGCACATGCTGACCAGGCAGCAGTGATCACTTTTCAACCCATTTCTAACCAGTACACTGGTCGAGCTTCAGAGCTTGATCAGTGGAACGAAAACGTTTTACGTAAAAACCTACACCAGGTTTGTCACACATAGCTCTCAATATTTTTGGTCTGTTCTTTCATCTTTAACTCTCATCCACCTCTTCGTGACGCATGCTGACCACGCAACAGTAATCACTTTTCAACCCATTTCCAAGCAGTACACTGGTCATGCTTCAAAGCTTGACCAGTGGAACAAAGGTTTTTAGGTGGAAACCAACATAAGATGTTACCCGGTAATCCTTCATTGTCTCGGTCCGTCCTTCGTCTCCACTCGTCTGATCCAATTCATGTCTGTGGCACATGCCGACCAGGCAGCTGTGGTCACTTTTCAGTCATTTCTAATCAGTACATCGGTTGAGCTTTAAAGCATGATCAGTGGAACAAACTTTTCCGGGTGGAAACCAACATAATAACAACACATTCTGATGCGGTAGGTGATCTTATGTTAGTGCACCGTTAGACCTTCAACACTGGATTAGTGCTAAGCATTTCTCTTATCCGAATAATCGCACAACGTTCGTCCTCCATAATTTCTCCAACTTCTTGTCTGTTCATCCATGTTGATCCTTTTCGAGCTATCTCCTCCCCGTGGCACAGTCTGACGTGGCATTAGTGTTCACCTATCAACTCCTCCCTAATCGCTTCACTCGTCGGGTGTCTAAGCTAGATCTTTGGCACCCAAACCTTTTAAAGGAAAACCTACATTGGAGTTGTCAACCTCAATTCTTGACATCACATTTCCTTCCTGTGATTTGCTTCATCTTTTCGACTTGCGTTTTATTTTGTGTGTGCGCACTTTCTTTTTAAATATATATATTAATATATATACTTTTGGGCACTTATTCGCTTCGCATATTCTCTCGCAACATGCTGTTACCCTCTTCCCATCTCAGCTGGGTATTACCCCAGACTGCCGAGTTTTGCCCTTCTTATTCCATAATTGGTTGCTTTGGGCCTGATGAAGGCGTGGGGTCTACACCCACAATGGACAATTTGGCTCCGGCAAGGGTTGTTTGGTGCGGTTGTCTCCTATAGACCTACAGGCACGCCAGAAATAGATTCTCAGAAAAAACCTTCTCAACTTTTCGGGGATAAGCGATTGCGGCGAGACGAATGGCCATTGACGGTTGTTAAAGAATGTCTCCCGGATAAGCACGGTCTCGAACGCATGGTTAAAGTGAAAACGGTAGCCGGCGAAACCCTGCGAAACCCGCCAAATCTGCTACCTGGAGGGAGAAGAAACGGAATTGACCGGGAACCAAAGCAGCTGAGGAATCCTCCATGTTTGCGAGGAAGGCACTGTGGGTCATGGCGGACGGCTTGTGGTTAGCTTCCCGAGCTGGCGGAAACGGATACAACGACGATAGGCTCGAAAGAATAGCACAACATCCGTAAAAGTAGGGTAGTTAAGGTGATAATTTGTACTCCCTTGAATTTCCCTTTGACCGTGTCACGCGAGAAAGGATTTTGCCGGGCGGTGTATTGATCGATCTGTGAAAATCCTTCCTGTAAAGCCCAGCCATTCCACCTTGCTTTCACTTTTCGTAAATTTCACGTTCTATTCACCTAACACCATCCGACTCATACATACATAGACATTTGACGTTCCACCGCCTTTGTATATTCACACGTCGGTCCCACCATTTGAATTCGTTTGTTTTTCTGCTAATTCGTACCCTATTCGTTTTGCCCGCTATCTGACCGCTCAAATTTGATTCGTTCGAGTGCTATTCTTATTCAGACTCATTTTCTTCCGTTCAGATTTGTTGAATTACGTTCATAGTGACACTTGTACATATTTCATTTGCTCACTTGGCTTTTTCAATGCAGTACCGTAGAAACGTGCCAGATCGTTTGTTTTATTGACGTTTTCGGATCCGGTTTTGGTTAGGTGTTACTCGTCGACCTATTCGGGATTCTCACTCAGCGTCTCCAGTCAACGAAACTCCTCATCCCTTAGGCCCCATTGAGGAAGTCGGGCTGCACCAACCAAAGCCACATCTAAAGCTAGCTTGTTCACTCTTCTAAGCCAATTCATGGTCTGACCACAGAGGAGCTTTTCCAGCCCTGCCTAGCACGTGCAAAGGGAGCACGCGAAGGTATTCAGTGGGCGGGCAGACCCAATACGTGATCCCGCCATCGGAGGCGGTGTAGAACGTTTAATTAGGTTGGTGAACCAGTATTCACACCAAACAAATGACGACGAACTTCCTCATTGCTCCTCTGATGTTCCAAACAGACACGAAGCGATGCTTCGGAGACATCGGTGATCAAATACAAAAGGTCGATTAGCATCCACCGCTCGGAGGCCAGGTCTCACAACTGTAAACTAGAACACTGCGAACCGTGGCGATACAAACCCTTCCCTTAAGGAATACTCAGATGTTATGGCGACACCACAGGTGTCGTAGGTTGGCGAAGGCTGCTTTAACTTTCGCTATTCGTGATGTGATCTCGTCCCCAACACCAACACCAGCTGCGATCAAGCTCCCGAGGTACTTAAAGCTCTGAACTACTTCCATATGATCACTACAGAGCGTGAGTTTAGGCGCAGGCCCTGCCAGTCTTGAACAAGCACTTGGGAGGTGCAAGGCACATCATATCTGGATACCTCGATCGCCAAGCGGTTCAAAGCGTCTTGGAATGCCTGTGTTGCTAGCCATCAGGGCGATGTCATCGGCATATTCTAAGTCAATGACTCTGTTCCCTGGTAGGAGTTTGACTCCACCTTTTGCTAGACCGGACACAGTATTCTGTGAACATCTTCTATGAAAACGTTTAAAAGGAATGGGGATATAGGGCAGCCTTGTCGAATTCCACTGGAGACGACGAGGCGTGCCGAAAGCTTGCTATAGGCCCTAACCCTAACTGGGGTATGACGATAAAACTCTTTGAGGAACGACACATAATACTGTTACTTTCGTTGTTCAACAACCAGTTTTATAGTGCGGTCCTATCGACAGAGTCTAAGCCGACACGAATGTCTAAGAATAAAATAACTGGTGGTCTTTGGTTGATATAACGGTGCTCTGACAGCCGTTGGAGGGTGAAGATTTGATCATTGCAGCCACGACCGGCACGAAACCCAGCCTGATCTTCGCGGACCTGTTCCTCACGCGTCCTGTGCAATCAACAAAGAATGATTAACGCTAACAGCTGTGACACTATTGTATGCAGGCTTTTATCCATATGACTGGCACCCTTGAAGATGGGGATGACCATGTACAGAGGGGTAGACCAACTGAGTGCTCCACACTATTGAATAGAATCCGCAGTCGTCTAACCATCTTTATTTCGCCATCTTTATATAGAGCATGGGTAGGCCATCGGAGTCCGACGGCTTGGATCTCCTTACGGATTTCTGCCTCAGAAGGTGGATCTGTTGAAACAGACCATGGGACGTGTGCCTGATAAGCTGTTTAAGGAGCTGACGCTGATGATCAGATAAACTGTGCTTTGAAGTGCTCCACTCAGTGTGTAATACTTCGTTGTCGATTGTTAATGGGCAAACCGCTAGCTTCGCTGATCGGTTCGCTCATACCCAAGGCTTTCCTACCGGTGACCCAAATGAGATGGAACAGCTTACGGGAATTTCCCATGGTGGCCGCACGTTCCATCTGTGACACACCTTGAGTCCATCAGATCTCGCGGTCTCCGCGCAAGCTTGCGTTGAGGTTACGACTCGTTGCTCGTCATATTTCATTATGCACGCTGCCAGTTGGGGTCGATCAAAATACGTAGAGAAGCCGTAGAGATTCCACAGAAACTCAGGGTGACGCGGCACGACGTGTCAGACCATAACTAACTAATCCAGCAGAATGCAGAGCATTCTTGAAAAGAGACAAGTGCTGAATAACGTCATTTTTGCGGGTTGGTTCTAGCTTTTCAGCTAGCGCGTTCTAAAAGACAGTTAGGCGTGCTGATTCTGGACTACTTATCACGGTCTAACCGTCGATGTGTGCGTCATGCATTTGGAACGCCCACCGAAGCACGTGGACAGCTTGGCGTAAACAAACGCTTGGTCGGATTCATGCGAAGTGCTCCAGTACGATCGGCAATATTGTATGCAACCCCACCATTTGTGGCTTATAGCGAGGAGGTCGGTCTGCGTCCGTCTCTGACTGGAGGAGGGCACACGCCAAGTGGCGTACCGGTAGTTGGAGCGTCTGAAGTTCGTACTGGTGAGGAATAGATGGTAGTCGGAGCACAGAGCCAACAGCCGTTCCCGCTTCCCCGACGACAGGAATCTAGTCCAAAAGGACCTCCCAGATGCGCTTCACTCAAAGTCAGGTGACCCTTTCTAGCATTCATATCTTCCGCTAAGATCACGATATCAGCCCGGTTAGCTTTACGCAGGAGGTCGTGTAAATCTTGGTAATATTCATACTTTACTGCATATGGGCTGCAGTCCGTTGGGGCGTACGCCGACATGACAAACAGGTTCCGTCTATCGGGGAGATGGCTGCTTACTTTGCTTGAATCTCGAAGTTTCACTGCACACAACCTACTGCCGACCGCAAACCAATCCAGGAGAGCGGCTTTAGCTCTCTCACTGAGTGCCACACTAACCGCAGAAAGACCGAAAGCCGCAGCCTCAGGGTCTCCAGGGAGGCGTAAGTGAAACTGCACTGATGGGTTAGATGGGAACGTCAACCGGGTAATGGAGCTAGAGTCTTGAGTCTCTTGGATACAACAGACATCGATGGTTAAGATCTTAAGCGTACGATATAAGACGGTCTGTTGTCAAATACGCATGAGATTGCAAACAGTAATTGTGGCTAGTTTGAATGGGCATAGAGGGCAAAGAAGAGCTTCAGCTGGTGGAGGATTCGGTTAGATTTGGACGGCAGTCGAGGTGTGATATGAGTGTTTCCATATGAGGCACTACGTTTAGCAAGATCCCTAGAAACGGAGTGAGTAAAGAGAGCAGAGGTGGGATAGGGGAGGGCTGGGGGAAAATGTGTGTGAACGGTGTAGAGTGCTCTTCTCTAGTTTTAGAAATTGTTGATTAAATGCAAACGGAAGTAGAATTCATCGTTGCTGGCGTCGTGGGCTGTTGTACTACTCGGTCGCCAGGTCCAGAGCAGACCTTGTTCGAGGGTGTACTCTAGCCTTTACGCAACCAAGCTTGGACTTCAAGGCAGCAGCGACATTCCATATGAGCCGGTGACCAGTATTTGGATCATTTGTCTCTTCTGCAACACTATCGAACAATAGATTTCGACAGAAACCAATGGCTTTAATTAGTGCCGGGCTACACCCGTCACGTCACCACAGATATATGTGGTGCATTGTGCGTAGTACTCCTTCCAAGAGCTAAATCCACCACATCTTTGATAGTCAGCGACGCCCATTCGGAAGTCCGAAACCTACATCATTCACGGTTAGCCGCAAGATAACGGCCGTTCCCTTATCCGCGACCTGGGATGGGCTTGGTAGCATAAGCTCTGCTCTTCTGACCTGATTGCTCGATGGCTATTAGATATCCATTTGGTTAACTTGAACCCTACTATGAGCAGAAGATTAGATAGGTCACCATTGTGCCCAACTGATTTGTCGATAATATCAATTGATCCCCGGAAATCATCAACGTGAAATTTATGCTTCGGGTCAGATCTGGTCTGATCTGGTCAGCTCTGGTTGCACACAACTGGTAGTGGTCACAGGCCAATCAAGCGTCCAAAATTCCTTCGGTCGTGTGCTCACGAGTGTGCGTCTACCTCTGCGATAGATCGGTTTCTCTTTTTGTCTGTAAACAGAGAGAAGGAGAGACTTAACTTCTTCCGTGTCGGCGAGAGACTTTTATTGTGAAAGCTTTCCGTATAATACAAAAGTAATAAATGCCCGTAACATTATATGTCAGGGAAAACCTCCAACCATCAGTCGGCCATAGCTCTTTCAAATGCTTGAACAGTTGGCTGATTCATCCGTTCAGATGGCACGTTATTTCAATTCACATTGGGAATCAACCGGGGGTCAAATACAGCAAACCATTTCATGGTCACTTTTAAGGTGAGGTTTGCACAAAAGGGGGAGAATATTGCGCCTAACGGGTGCACCGTCATTCGATACTTTTGGTCAGGTCCATCCGGGTCTTCTTTAGCCTTCAACACAACATTAATTCATTCCTTTGCCCTTCGGGGACTTTAACCTGCATGAACGTTTCTCGGATATCAGCTGCTACCGCATCTGGCTGGAAAGTGAATCAGGCTCACTTTCAGAGGTATGACCGTCTTATGTATTTTTCATTATTGCCAAAATAGTACCGCAGGTTGTTTTTCAGTTGACTTGGTTCTCGACAATTTGGGTTATGCGTTGCTCTAAGGTTTAATTATCGCTATCCAGAACAAGCAAAGAGTCATTTGCTTGATACAGACAACGTCGTTTCGTTTCGCTCGGATCAGGACAATTGCCTTTTGGTCGTTGCACCCGCCGTTTGTTTGTGCTCACTCCAAGACTGGCAACTGTTAGAAGGTATCCTGTTGCACGTGTGACGGTGTGCATGAATGCAGATATGCATCGCTGACCCTGCGTAGTTGAAAAGATCATCACCTCATTAAGTGCCTTCCCATGTAAGTAGCCCAAGCCTTACGAAGCCAAAGAAAATATGTTAGGTCCGGGAGCCCCCTGTGTATCTCTTATAAGCACATCTGTAAGACCAAACGGCTGCCGAGAATCTGATGCGTCCGTACCTCATAAACAACCAACAACCCCTATGCCAGTGGTTTGTGTGATCCACTCCCCCAGAACTAGAGATGTGAGTGATAGAAGACCTGTAGTGTGCGCAAGTTGAGGACAACAAACTAAATTACGATCATCGAGGAATTCACTCCTCCAATTGAGTAACGACCTTGTGCCCACTATGGACCTGAAGCAGAGAGGAGAGAGAAAGAATGACAAACGCTGGGTAGAGGTTTAAATGGAGTTTAAAAAGCACACACCTGTTTCGACCATAAACAGACCTGCAACGCAGGGCTTGCTTGATAAACTTGTTGGCTGAGAGTGCTCTAGAAAGAAAGCAAGTACAGTGGTAGTGCGTAAATGGTAATCTGCTGGAGCTGACCAGTCAGGCAGTACACGAGATCCCGTTGAGACGCCGTGGCAAACTGCCCTGGTGGAGGGTGCGTTTCGAGGAAGTAACGCGACGAAAAAAGGAGGCGTGGCAGCGCTATCAAAGCGTGGGAGGTTTTCGCGCCCAGGTAAGGTACAAGGTCGCAAGGAGCGAGGCCACTAAAGTACAAAAGGAGGGCAGAAAAAAGTAAGAGGAACGCTTGGATGTAAACGCCAAACAAAACCCTAAGGTGCACTTCAAATATGTTTAGTCCAAGAGTACCCTTGACGCGAGGGAGAAAAAAACGTGATCCAATCAAGAAAAGGCAAAAACCCTACTCAACTACTTCCAGGGGGGTTTACAGACCGGACAATACTAGACCAGAGCACCTTATCGGAAACCATGAGAGAACTCTCATGCTTGGCGTGGTGATCTCTGCAGACAAAGCGCATCGGTTTTTAAGAAAGCCCATTCCAGCTGTGGCAGCAGGGCTAAAGGGCGTTCACCTTGCTATCCTGAGATCACTAGCTGATCACTTGGCTAAGCCCCTTACCAGACTGTTCAATGCCTCCATCGTACAGAACCAGCTACCCACGGAATGGCTACTGGCGACAGTCATCTCTATCTACAAGAGGGAGAGAACGTAAGTCGTGCCCCAACTATCGCTCAATCACCCTAACATCGGGAGGCCTGAAAGTAAAGCAGAGAGTACTGCGCGCCAGGATGCCCAACACGTGGTAACCGTTGGTGCATTGAGTGATGACCAACAGAAGGAGAAAGTCATGCCTGTCAAACCTCCTTTGATTAGTTGATGAAGCAACTAAGAGGATCGACAGTGGGGAGGAAGTTAAGGTCTTCTACTTATACTTCCAGAAAGCGTTTGACTCCGTCAATCAGAAACTACTGATGACGAAGTTGAAGGCTTTTGGGCTGTCTCAGAGACTCATAGAATCAATATGCAGCTGCTTGACATTTCGTAGGTTTGTTGGAAAGGTAAATAGTAGCATATCAAGCCAGGTACATGGTCTCAGTGGAGTACCACAGGGCTCTATCCTTAGTCCGCTAAGTTTTCTACTCTACATCAACGACCTCAGGACAGACTTGGAAAACCGCTGCTACAAGTTTGCAAACGATGTGAAACCGGTAAGGAGTCCGCGACAGAGACGATGCGTGGTAAGTTAAACAGGACCTGCCTCTGAATACCCCGAAATGTCAAGAGCTGGTCGGAAATGGAGGCATAGAAGGAGGTAGGACATTGGGCCCCCCGGACCAGTCCCAACATATACCCAACGAAATCATAGCCGGAGACCTAGGTGTCCTTGTTAGTGTAGACTTCAATCCTGGACACCAATGCCAAGAAGCAGCAAAAGGGGCATCCAGAGCCTTGCACCACCTAAGAAGTGCGGTAAGCTCTAGGAAACTCGAAGTCTTGCTCCCTCTTTTAAAGGTTTATGTGCGCCCGTACCTCGAATACTGCGCCCTGGCATGGAGCCCGTTTCTGAAACAGGACATGAAAACACTAGAATCAGTGCAGCGTCGCTTTGCAAAGTGGTTTGTGGGCTTAAGACATCTATGTTACGAGAGGCGTCTCGCAGCCCTAAACCTCTTCTCATTGAGTAGGCGTAGGCGACGCGGAGACTTGATCGAAGCGTACCAAATCCTGAAAGAGTTTATGGATGTACCAGCTAGAGCGCTGCTCAAGCTCAGTGAAACAAAGAACCTGAGAGGGCATGCTCTGTATTGGTTAAAGTAAGAGTGAGGACTCGCCTGAGAGCATCCTTGTGTGCAACGAGAGTTGTGAATGATTGGAATAGACTGCCGGATGAAGTCATTGCTACCAACTCGACAGCAGACTTCAAACGCAGGCCAGACATGGTACGGATCAGGGTTTTCGAGGGTGGCGGGGACTGAGTGAAACAGTTTGGATACAGCTGACTCGGGACCGCTATCCATTTATTGCTAAACCTCCACCATCCACGTCTTCCTCTCCTCTTTATTCACTCTCCTCACAGCCTCTCTAGGAGCTATAGACTTATTATTTACTTATCATCTACCTCTATGGGACACTTCCACCTCTTCACAGCAACTTCTTAGTCCCAATTGATGGTCCGGCCGTCCCTTGAGTCCGCAAGCTGCAATACCATTCTTGATTAACCCCTCGGACTGGGGCCCTGAAAAGGAGGTCTCGCTCCTGGTCGTTGTATACTATTCGCTTAATTGAAGGAAAGCTTTTCTTGTGTTATGGTAGCACCAGGGGATCCACGCAGCCCATCAGTACAAGAAAATGGACAAATTAGCACGCCACCACTACGTCCTGTGAACCGACCTGACCTGACCTGAGTCCTGTGACGAAGCTTACTCGGAGCAAGATCCCAGTCAGCACAGGGGTCAGTCGAGAGTCACCGTTTCGTCATCTGGACGATTATTGTATAGAAATGTAAACTGATTTATTTGCTATTTAGGTTTTCAATTCTTATATGGCTTAAAAACCCTGTAATTGGTCCTTTTAATTATTCCGTTGTTTTTTAAACTACATGAGTGATTTTCATTTTCTTTTTCTTTTTTCAGATGTAAATGGCAAATGAAGAATATTTCCTAACTGGTTCCTTTTGTACAACTCCATTGCAGTGATAAAAGTTACTTTCTAATTCGTCATTACTTCTTATTTCTTTATCGTCTGGTGTTTCTGGGCAAATAGAGACGCGGAAAGTTGTTGGTAACGAGATTGGCCCACACGCTTCGTATTTCGCTTCGTGAAATTTGATACCCCAATGCATTGCGGTTACGAATTTCTCGAGTAATTACGCGATTAAAGTTAGGGAGATGTATGGAGTAATTGATAGTCTTTACAGGTCCGATTAGAATGCGCGATCTGCTGCCCAAGATATTTGACTTTTACCGGTTTTGGGTTTTCAAATGCCGGGATTCCAAAATAAGTGGGTCTACGTAGTTCCACGAATGATGTCTAACGGCTTTTTCGGAAACAGAAGGTTCGGAAAATACAGGGAATTGGTGGCGAATGTTTTTAAGAGTCACCGACAGTCACCAATCCGTTACGATGGGTACTAATCGGTGACTAATCCGTGATTCTTGTGTGTCGAAACGGTGCGTTTTGGGTAACTAAACGGTGACGCTCGTGCTGACAGGGATAACAGATAACCTACGACTCCCTGAAGGCCTTGACGTCGTCGAGTAGAAGCACTTGAGTATCCAAGATCCAACCAGAGCAAAAAACTGGACTTCAAACTTCGTCTTGCGCGCGGTTTGAAATTCGGAGCAAGGAAGATCAATTAAGTTAGGAGGGAATCATCTGAAGTGATTCGGACGTTACACGGAGTATCACTGGATATAACTGACGGAGCAGTCAACGAGACTAAACAAAGGACCAGACGAGGAGTCATTCCGACAACACAATCCACGCGGTATCGTTCTCATTATTTTTGACTGTGTATCAGTGCTATCTAACATTTTTTGCATCTGTCATTATTATTAACTTCCTATATAATTACCTGTTTAATATAGATACCTGAAATGCCACCGAAAATAGATATGACAAAATTGAATATCACGCCTAGTGTGCTGAGTACGACCAACCTAGCGACCTTGAACTGTATAAAATGTATAAAAAACAGTTTTGAGCGAAAGCAAAGCTCTGAGCTGCTAAATGTGTAACCAATGGTGTCACAGACACTGTGACAAAATAGTGACCATTGATACATACAACTATTTGTTGCTCATTATATAGAAGCAATGCAATATGTGTGTTCACTCTGAAGGCAAGCCCAAAAGAAAACGTCCACTCAGCCTCTAGCTACTTCGATTACCGAGTCTATCCGCCTAGGTGAGGAGCAACTAGACAGCTCAGTAATTAGGTCACGCCACGAAACGTCAGGGTCATTCAATAGGACAGTGATCCCCAAGATGCCCGTAACAAGTGCACCAATCACTGTGTCGACACCAAAGGGAGAGCCGACCGCCTCTCTGAAACAGAAACGGGTTACGAGCTCACGGAAGGATAAAGATCCCGCTAAGCTGCAGTTCAACAATCTCACCGGGGTGATCAACTCAGTGCAATCAACTGAACAGCAGGAGCTACCTGAGTTAAGGCAAATGTCCAGAGATACCTGCACACCTGCCTTGCAAAATAACAACATTCGACACAGAAGCGTCATTACCTTTGGGGTGCCAGAGAGCATTGATCAGTCTCTTAGAGCTAGAGACAAACAGGATGAAACCTAAATCACTGATGTACTGTACCACATGGGCATACAACTTGATTTAATCAGGCATCACAGGCTAAACAGTAGTGACGCACCTACTAAAACTCACGCCTACAGACCAATAAGACTGGAGACTGCTAATCCGAAGGGTGCATCGGAGATTCTCCTTCGCTCGCTCATGCTACATGCTTCAGATTGGAGTCACATAAGAATAGGACGTGACCTACAG
>UZAN01047731.1:15225-25722 GCA_900618425.1 Echinostoma caproni | reverse complement strand
CAACAACCACAAACAAATTCAACAGTCACAGCTACCTGGTTTGCATGTGCCACGAAGTTTTTAGTCAAATAACTCGAGCGAAAACGAGATCTTTTTTCCTTTTTCTTTTACTTCCTTTTATTGAACATGTAATGGTACAATTTTCAGGAAGGGGAGAAGCGGCCAATCAAGGGGCTGCCATTCAACACACAATGGGTAAAGTCAGGCGGTGGTGGTGGGATTCTAACACACATCCCCGGAGTGATAATTTGGTGACGTGACCACCGGGCCACCACCGCCGGAGATAAGGAATGGTTGTGAACAAGTGGTCACAATACTTCTAAGAACGAGAGTGGATCCGTAACAATAAATGTGTGGACAATTTGCTGAAAATGTGATCTAGAGAAATTAAAATTTCTCTGAAAAGATATTTCCAACCTTAATAAAATAAAATAAGAAGGCTCACCAATTCTTAGGCACTGACTTATTGATACCCCGAGCTAATACGTACATGTGGCAAACGGACGTTCGTACAAAAACAGAACGAGAAAATTCACGAAACGGAGGACGGATTGTA
The DNA here is from genome assembly GCA_900618425.1 of Echinostoma caproni. NCBI lineage: Eukaryota > Metazoa > Platyhelminthes > Trematoda > Plagiorchiida > Echinostomatidae > Echinostoma > Echinostoma caproni. Next base: position 25,166 of record UZAN01047731.1, on the reverse strand, counting down.
GTGCTACGGCCTGCAGAGCAAAAGGGAGATAAGGAAGCGTAAGCAAGATTGAGGGAAGTGAAATCAAACACTTGCTGACCAAAGAGGTGGCCTTATTGTGGTAAAGCAATGAGATGCAAAGGAGGAAGAGTACATGTAGAATTGGAGTTGGGTGGTCACTACAGTGTCACTATTCTTCCTGGATTACGCAAGGTTTGACCGAAAACAGACTCTGCCGGGTTGAACTGGAGATCAAGGTTTAAGGATGTTATGCAACCTAAGAGGAATTATGGTAAAGAATCCTTCCAGTCTGGGTTTGTCTGCGCCGCAAGAGCATTTTTCAGGTGTCCAGGAAAACGCTGGGTCATCCCGTTGGCTGGCGGATGGTAATCAGTCGTCTAGACGCGGTTGATGCCTAACTACTTAAGTAGTTGTGCGAAAACACCCTCGAAATGAGAACCTCCATTGATTGTAATTACTGCAGAACAACCGAAGTTTGTTACCCAACCCTGTTCGAAGGCTGGTGCGGCTGCTTTGCTGAATGCGGAAAACACGTGCACAGCTACCGGCAACCGGGTGAAACGATCAATACGTGTGAGGATGTAGATACATTCTTTCGATGGTGACAGGGGTTCCACTAAGTCCATGTGGACGTGATAGAAACGTTCGTCAACGACAGCGAACGAACCTAGTGGGCTTTTTGTGTGTCGAATAATTTGTTATGTTGGCAGGACAAACAATGGTCCCTCACTGGCGGATGTCACTTTTGATGTCTTGCCAAACGAAACGATCAGTGGTGAGATTTACTTAGGCTCGTATGCCTGGGTGTGACAAGCTTTGTAGCATATCGAAAACCCTTTCTGCATAAGGTTGGTGGGACTACTGGCTTAGGGTGACCTAGGGAGACGTTGCAATAGACCTCGTTTTCTGAGGTCGGAAGTGGTAAATGTTCGATGCGAAGCGGTGCCTGCTTGCGCAGTCGCTCGATTTCAGTGTCCTCAGTTTGCGTTGTGGCTACGTCCTGTAAATCTGTGGCTTCTGGGTAAGGGTTACCCAGGTGATTGATGCGTGCGATGGAATCCGCGACAGGATTGTTGACATCAGAAATATGTCACACATTGCACGTGTCTTGTGTAATGTAATTAAGGTGTCGCGAATCTCGTGACGAGTGTCTGTCTGTGGTAGAAGTGTTCACCTTCTCACCCAATCTCCGGTCCGTAAACTGGCCAAGCTTTTTAACATTTTAGTTCCGTTCTATCATATCAATCCTTCTAATCCACCGCATCTCCGTGGCACATGCTGACCAAGCAGTAATGTTCACCTTCTCACCCAATCTCCGGGCAGTGTACTGGTTGAGCTTCAGAGCTAGATCAGTGGAACGCAAACCTTTTCAGTGGAAACCTACGCCAAATTTGTCACCCATAATTTTTACCATTTTAGCTCCATGCTTTTATCACGATTCTTCTGACCCTCCTTATCTCTGTGGCATGATCGTGCATCCCAGCATGCCTCACGACTTTCGTCGTGAAATATACCATTTTATTGGTATTGTTATTGTTATATGCTGACCAGGCAGCAGTGTTCACCTTTCACCCCATTTCTATTTCAACCCACTGATACAAATTCAAAACTCCATCGGCGGAATATAAAGCTTGTTGGTGAATACATTCTCATGCAAAGTAACCAGCTCTCCCAATGTGGTAAACTCACACCTCTCAGTCTCTCCGCTCAATACGCCGTGACAAGTGCTGGCGAAACTGCTGTGTGTATGGTCATATTGACGACTTATTATCAGTAGACAAATCGAGCTTTACAGCTGGATCGGTGGAATATACTACTTCAAGGTGAATACTTCTACAAGTATGAACACCAATAATCCTCATTGTTTCATATCCTTACTGACCATGTTCCATCTGTTCTCACCAATCCGTGACACGTGCTAACCAGATAGCGGTGTTCACATTCGCGGCTCAATCCTATTTCAGTACACTTTTACTGCTTCAAAACTCAATCAGTAGAAATATAAAGCTTGCCCAATGTCCAATTCACACGCAGAGAAAGCTCCTTGACTTATAGGTTTGCTTGCTTCTCCAGTGTTCTCGGATAGATCTGGTGTACGGATGAAGTTCTGTAGAGTTTATTTTCGTTTGGTCTCATCATCAGCCAGTTACGATGGGTTGAGGATTTCCGAAAATAAATCCAAAAGTGACACCCAATCAAGGCCTGAGACAAGCTGATGGAAACGGGTTAGTGCATGTGCATTTAGACTACAAACTAAAATATTTGCGGTGTCAGGTATGCTACAATGACCAGCGAGCGGTACATCTAACGTTTCTGGTTGGGTATTCAATTCCACCTGGTTCCAAGAGAACCTTAACTTGCGACAAACTTATCAAGTCTAAGCTTGAAAAAGTGCGTTGTTGTTGCGGTGACATTGTTCTCCGGGAGTGCATTTCATACAGAGAGAAGTGTAACCGTCTGTTGTTTGTCCGACACTGTTGGTATTGTCCAGCCATCCAGTGACCCAGTAAATGCTAGTTAGAGGACGGGATTAGTAGCTCCTTGTTCGGGGTGATCTGGTACTGTTGCAATTTTGTGCATCAGTATCAGTTCCCCGCGTAGACGTGTGTGAGAAAGATTTAACAGGTTTAACCGTTACAATCCCTCTTTGTGGGTTAGGTTGTAAAGACCTACAACTGATTTTGTTGCCCTACGTTGAACTGCTTTCAGGACGCTTTTAATCTTTCATCGGTGCTGGGAGGCAAGCCTTTATATTGTATTCTAGATGCGGCCGTACGTACGTGTTGTACATCAGCTTCATTTTGAAGAAGGATCTGGTGACGAGATGCTGGATATAGCTTCCTCTTTTATTCATTCGAACGCAGTTGTTTAAGGAGCTTCTTTTCCGGGTTATGATTGCCCCGCAATCGTTAACTTGCTCTATCACTGTTAAACGCATGGATTGGAGGAAGCATCTTCTTAAAGGTTCATCGCTAAAAAGAATCACGTGGCACTCGGAGTGATTCAGGAGTAGACCGTTCTGCGTGTTCCATTTACCAGTGGAATCGAGATCTCGTTACAGGATGTCTTTGTCCGGTTCATTGTGATGCTTCTCAAAATCTTGACTTTATCAGCGTATAACAGACCCTTTGACGTCAGAGATTGAGGCAGGTCGTTGATATATATTATGAATAGCAGTGGTCTCAGTGTTGATCCCTGGGGATCGCTTTGTGGCTTACAGTAGACCACCGTTGTGTTCGGTGACCTGGACGAGTTGTCCATCCTTTCGTGATCTACCGTCCCGTAAAGATTTACTGTGGTTTTGGCTGACAAGTCTCCCTCAGTGGTTCTCCCTGTGATTGTGCTGTCTTTTCTGCACTTTGTGAATACATATTGTATTGCCTCTGTGGAATGAATTACAAAGAAATTGTATGTCGCGAGAATGACAACACTATCACAGTATCGATGGTACCACTACTCGCAGGCGAAACAGATCAGGGCTTTGCTCTTGCTGTCAAAAGCTTTCGTGCACCTGCTGCACCGATTTACTAATTCAGCAGATGAACTGTCTTGAGCCGACCCCTTAGGTTTGGCGTGTCTCAGGTGTCATGGTCTAACAGCTTATAATAGTAATAAACCGTAATGAGTCAGGTGCACTCTAAAAGCTGAGACGTTAGGTTAAGAAATGTATAAATGAATATGAAAAATACTTAAACATGCCTAGAACACCTTAAAGGTTGCTAGCATTTCCCAAAATGTAAAAGCTCACGAATCACGACGAACTTCGAACAACGCGCGGTTAGGTCAGTTCAAATCCGTTCAAATCGTCAGACGTCCTGATTGGTGAATACTTTCTCAAGTATAGTCACCCGTTTCTCTGATTCTAGTAATCCCACACCTCACACCTCTCAGTCTGCCCTCGCAATATGCCGTGACACGTACGAGCCAAACATCTGTGTACACTTTCATATTCACGACTTGTTATCAGTGTAGACGACAACAATCTTCTGCAGTGTATTTTCAGAGTAATGTGAATTAGGTCGTCCTCCTCTTTGGATGTAACTGGTTTACGACCTCCACAAGCTGTTCTAGTTGTTGTTTTTCCATGGGTTATTCTGTAAATTGTGCTTTTGTTAACGTTAAAGCATTAAACTAGATTTAATATGGAAAATCCCAGCCTGTGTGCTCGTGCAATTCTATTTCTGCTCTTTCCACTGAGATAACGAGAACGTTTGGTTTTGAGCGCTTCTTGTTTCATTATGGTTATAAAAACAGAAATATCCAGAGCTGTGCACAAAAATAACCTTGATTTCAAGGTTGAATTAGAATAAAGTGGTTTTCCTAGAATTCAGTGAGTTAGATATAAAACGCAGATCAGTATCATGAAACCTTATTTAATGCAATTTCGTTGGTTTGTAAAACAATTTCATTTGCTTATTCAATAGATTTGCTATAATGGATTATGTCGGATAAAAAATGCCTCATAACAAAAGCCGAGATAACAAGGGTTTATGGAAACAATTTAGGATAATTCCTTAGTCATTCCTATTAGAAAATATTGCGTTTTCATACTTGTTGAAGTTTGGGATTTTCATGTTGAGATTATTTAATCTTGAAAAGCAGGGTGAGGCAGGTTTGATTGACACTTATGTAGACTAGAAACTACGTAGATCGAAGTAGACGAGATATAAATTATTGTCAAGGCACAAAGTATTAATATAGGTGATAAATATATTGAAACTCAATTTGATCATAAAAAAATATCTTAGTGGATAACAATCGGTCAGTACTGCGTTTTCATTATACTGATGAAGCGTTCCAAGCTTACAGATCTCTAAGGCTATTCGCATTTTCACCTTGTCGTTTCAAGCTGCGTTTTCCGTGCGCATTTATGTTTTACATATGTATATATATACTTTCATGCACTAACCCTCTGTGCATATTCTTTCGTAACATGCTGTGTTTCCCCCTCATCCGTTCTCAATTGGGTACTACCCCAGACTGTCGAGTTTCGTCTTTTTGCTTCAGATTCGGTTAGCTTGGGCCTGTCGAAGGCTTGAGGTCTAAACCCACAATGGACCATTTGGCTCTGGCAATGGTTTTTGTGCTCAGCTTTATTCACCGTTTTGATTACATGTGTCCGCATTCCGGACCAGGTTGAGGATCACACCCTCTGCCTTACTTACAAAGTGTTTTAAGGTTAGCCAATAGTCAGCGACCAACGCCTAAATAAACTAAATCACTCGACCAATCGAAACCTCAAAGCCAGTAAATATAATTTCAGAAGAAAGCTTTGTTGCAGCATACAGAAAAACATGTACTTTGATTAATGTATGAACTCGCTGTACTGCTTCTTTCTCTTCTTTTCCACCTGCATGTCTCCACCTTTTCCCGTTCATTGAATCGCAGACCGTCTCTCCGTATTTTCCCCTACGAGCGCTGCACGTCGAAACCTCGCATCGTCCTCTTCAATTTCCATGGACATGCTTACGTATTGCCTTCCTCTATCCCCATCATTTACCTCTGTGACTTTGTTCTCTTTGTGTTCCGTTTGCATTGCAGTATTTATTTCACTCTCTTACCTTCTCTACAGTGTTTCTCTTCTAATTAAACCTTCCATATGCCTGCATTGTTGTTGTACATATGATTGTTTTGCACATATGATAATGCTTCTCGCATGCTTCACGGGCTTTGTGAAACATACATTTATTTATTCATTTACTTAATTGAGTGAGTGATAGGACGGTGCTCGATGAAGACCGTGAAGTCTCATCCTTTGAGAAGATGGCGGAAGTGGAGGATACCGAGGTAGATCGCCAGGAGTTCCAGGCCGAAGGTGCCGTACTTTGCCTCGACCAGTTGTAGCCTCTCGGAGATAAAAACTATTGGTTACCACTCCTGTCTCGATTGTTGTTGGAGGATGGCACCAAATGCGTGGTCGGACGTATCGGCGACGAGTGCTAGTTTGGCGCCGGACTCTAGGTGGGTTAATGTTGCGAAGTTGCTGATTGCTCGTTTCAACGCATTGAAGGAGTCTCGAGCGACGAGGATCTACACCCATGGATATTTCTGGCAGAGGTTAAAGCTGGGCATTCGCAGAGTGACTATGTGGTACGGAACACTGCAAACAGTCTCCTTCCGTGGAGGGGAGCTATGTAGTGAAGACGTGGGCGCAGCAATTTTGATTTAATTGAGCCGTGTGCATGTCTCACTTGACCTTTCGGTTCATGGTTGCTTTTTTATTTTTCCTGTTTTGCAGGTCGTTTGGAAGCCCTCTCCACGGAGAACCTACTGTGAGAAGTGTATACAACCTGTGTATTGAGAGCGTCAGTGAGTGTCCAGGGATCGTGCGGCTTTTTGAGAAGACGCTAATTGTAAAAGAAGTCGAACTGCGTTGCCCGGAATCAATCTGCTAGTGTATTAGCCTCTAAGTAGGTCAGTGAGAGACTGCATGAGCTGCCCACACTGAGAGATGAAACGACGATAAAAGTTGACTAAACCGTCGAAACGTCGGAGCTGCTTAAACGTGGTGAGCTCCGGGGAGTATATTGCCGCCTGATTTTTGTCACTTTGTGGCTCGATACCAATGGCTGTGATGCCCTGACTGAGGAAAGCACTGTTGGAGTCACCGGTGACACATTTTTGTGCGTTCACCGTGACACTGTGTTGCGCCAAACGATCAAAAGTGCTCGGAGGTGTGCCAGATGTTTATCACGCGATGAGGGAGCCACTAGGATATCGTCTAACTAAACAAAACCCGAGTCTAAACCTCTGAAAACGTTATCAATGGAACGCTGGAAAGACTGTGCGGCGTTGCTTGAATCGAATGGCATTCGGAGGAATTCTAATAGACCGAAAGTTGTGACTACGGCTGTTTTGGGGATATCGGCTTCTGCTACCGGTATCTGGCTGTATGCGCGAACCAGATCAATGCGGCTGAAAACGGTTCCAACGGCCAGGTCTCACGTGAGATCCGTGACGAGGGGTACCTATTCGGGGTTGTCACGCGATGATCTTCACATGGACGCTAGCCGTTAGACTACTTTTTGGGAACTGCATGGAAAGGGGACGCCGATCGACTTTTGGTGGGGCGGATGATACCCATTTTCAGCATGAGCTGAAACTCTGCGCGTGCGTGCGTGCGTTTCGGAATATACCACGGTGCCGACGACTACTCTGGAAGTGACTGGGTCTCTAATTCGTCGTTTGCGGGGAGCTACGATTAGACCGTGTCCAGTCTGCACAGCTGTCTTATTTGAGTCCTTTTGGAGTCTCTTGGGAGTCCTACTAGAGTCCATTTGCACCCGAAACGGGACGCCAATGAGACTCTCATGGTACTGGGATGAGACTCGAATAGGACTCTATTGGAAGCATTCTCAAAAGACTTTCTTACATTCTATCAAGCCTTGTTTATATTTCGCCGAGCTCACGCATGCTCACTTACGACGAAAACTAAACAACATTAAAAAAAACTACGTGATATATCTAAATGCAATCCCTACCAACGTTAGCATGCCTAGCATCATCCTAATCGCTGAATAACGAAATCTACGTATGACATTTACAACCCGAACTTCTTATTTAAATATAAGAAGTAATACATAGGGCACATTTAAATGCGTATTCGACAAGAAAGCTGTACAGATTGTATTCAGTGGTCATTGGAAAATTATTTCGGTGGTTTTTCTTTGTTGTACTCTCTTCTGTGTTTCATTTCCCTAGCCTTCTGAATCCATCTTTGTATTTGCTCACGTAATTTGACGTTAGTTTCAGCCGGGAAGCACTTTTTCATGGTGCAATCTACATACTGTTACACAGCTAGATAATGAAGCACGGTTACCGACCACATTGCAGCTCACTAACTTGCATTTCAGTCGCACGTATGACAGCGTCAAAAATAATTTGTATCTAATAAAAATTGAACTAACAGTCATCAGACTTTTTCGCAGATTGCACTTCACAATTACTAGTGTTTATAGACATTGAGGCGTCTTCGTGGGAAACCAATTGGTTGACTATTATAAATAAGGCACGAAATGATCATTATTGCCCATAAAACTGACCGGAATGATTTACGGGTGACCTATTTCCACACTCTGTAGTCTCTTGCTCAATACCTATTGAAAACGTTGTTGGTAAGTTTGATTTAACACGTCTTCGTAATAACCTCGCTGACTGAAATCTTACATGGCAAATAATGGCGAGCGCCGCTGAACAAACGCATTTGAAATTAGTTCATTTAAACAAACTGCAAGCTGATTTAACCGGCATTTGAATACAGTTGAATAGTTATTAGCATTCAATTTTTCAATTTGGGTATCACACAAAAGTAAGTATGAATAGTCCCGACGGGACTCAAACAGGACTTCAATGGGACGGCGGTTACAAAGGAGTTCGGCGGGACTCAAATAGGGCGGCCAAACGTCCCGCTGTGTGAACAGAGTGATGCTGTAGGAAGTCCAGGCCAAGTATGGCGTAGGGAATCCAAACGACCATGAAGATCGAAGGTTAGACGAGTCTTAAACCTAGGTCTAAGTTCAGTAGCCGCTGTTCATAGGTTTGGATAGGAGTACCGTTGGCTGCCTTCAAAGTCAGTGCTGCTGGGCTGGCAGCATCCTGTTTAGTGAACGGGATCATATTGACTTGCGCTCCGGTTTCTACCATAAACTTAAGCCTGGACGAGTTATCTTAGATGAAAACGATGCAACAAGGGGTGGAAGAGTCAGTTGAAGTATTCGCCGTAACCTGCCGGTCTGCTATTTCCCCTCGAAGTGTTAAGAGCCAACGAAACCACCGACACCACAAGGAAGTGGACGCATGAATGGCACGAGCCACAATTCATCGTGTGAGAATTGAACTGAACTGAAATGTTGGGTTTTGAACGAACACGGCAGTTTGCATTTCCTAGCCTGATTTCTAAAAGCGTCTGTGGTAATAACACAGACCACCTCTAGAGAGTGTACGTCTACGACCGTTGCTTGACCAAGAGCGGCTGTCGTGTCACGGTGACACACGGGCTCACAGTGCAAAACAGGGGATCCAATTTGGCTCGATCCACAAACCCTGGGACCTGACCTGGCTGCAAGTCCTGTAGCCAGTCTGCAGACTGTCGATGGTGTTCTGCACACTAGGTGTAGCCAATCGCAAATCCTTCAACTGCTTAGACAGAAGCTGCACTTCTGTCGTGGGCTCGTTGGACAGCTCAACGGGACCTTTATTAGGAAGCGTCTGATGAATCATGGGTGGTTCAGGGCTCCCGACGGTTGCCATTGTGGGCTGAAAGAGTGGAGTTTCTCCATGGCTCGATCGCCAGCTTCAGCTCGTTGGTCTAGACTGTATGCGTGAGCGTAGACGTTCATGATACTTTGCACGTATGGCGGGAGACGCTGAAGCCAGATGTGGCGTAGTACAGAGTCGTCTAACGTTGTGTTGCCTACTAAAGCACGCATTTGTCGCAGCAGCTGGGATGGATTGATATTCCCCAATTGTATCCCACACAGGAGAGGCTGGGTGCGTTCCTCTTCCGAAATCACCATATGATGAAAGAGTGGTTCTTTGGGCACGTTGTATGGGTTGTGTGCGGGGATATTCATGTAGATATCCCTGGAATTGCTCAGAATATGTCGCGGTATCGCGGACAACAGTTTGTAATAGCTTGACAGTTGCTCGGTGATGCGGGTTTCATGAAACCGCGATTTCAGAAGTGCAAGGAGCGTCTCTGGGTCCTCTGCCATGAGCTGCAGTGCCCTGAGTTGGGCCCAGAGTGGTTCGCTGTTGGTTGAATACTTATATTCGGGGCTAGTAGTATTAAATCGCAAATATATGATATGGGGTTGCGGAGGGTCGTCCTCATCTATGGTGTTCCACAGTTGGACGACCCAGATGAATCTAAAAGTCATCAGAACGACCGAAGAGAATGGAGTTTCATCCAAAATTTACTTGGTTGTACGGGTCTTCTGACA
>UZAN01047730.1:5803-25722 GCA_900618425.1 Echinostoma caproni | reverse complement strand
TAAAAACGGATGGGGACAGCCCGTCGGGGCCGAAAGCCTTATGCCGTTTGAGGTGACTTATTTCCCGGGTAACCTCCATTTCAGATGGAGGACTGATGTCAACTGGCAGTATTTGCACAGTTGAAAACTTGACACTGGCTCCCAATGGATTGCGGTTTACAAAGCGCCCCGCTGCCTTGTGGGTCAGGCTTTGGCTAACCGAAGGCTCCGGGTGTGGATACCACAAGGAGGTTCATCTGACTTGGCCTGGGCAACCTGGCAGTAGTCAGCCCAAAAGCCAATCATGGAACTTTTTTTCTCTAAAGTTTATTGTGTCATAGTTTGTTTGATACAGTCTGGCGTCAGACGAGTGTGAAATGTAATAATAATAATAATAATAATAATAATAATAATAATAATAATAATAATAACGGTGTCGTCAGTGCCGGTAAATGTGCCTATACGTTACAAGATACTTTGAGCTAATTACACTGTCTGTAAACGACAAACAATATCAGAAGACAAACTACCTAGACTATCACCGTGACGCCTCGCAACTCACAGCTATTTATTTTGCTGTACAAAAGCATCGGTCGTCCACACGTAGAAAACTGAGCTGATATGGGCTTCTTATAACTGGAGGGATACTGAATCCTTAGATTGTCAAACAGCTACCCGCTAGAATGGAAACTGGAAAACAGAAAAGGCGTTATGAATAGTTACTCATAAATCCAAGCATCTCCTCTCGAAAACGGAGACAGGTGAGAGTAAACCTGACAAATGTTTGTAATTGTCGAAGGGCTATTGGGCCTAAAATGTAACGATCTGTTTCTGCTGGTCCCATATGTGAGCTCTAGAAGACAACATACTAGTACAGAGCAACCACTTGAGTTGTAAGTTGCAATACGGTCAGTGCTCTTAGAAACGTACTTGACTAGTGCTGATCAGAGGTAAGTGTTCAGCTCCTTGAACATATTAAACTCTGTTATCACGGGATATGATGCATCATCAAATTTTTCTTTTCAGAAAATATTGCTTGTCCACTTATTTCAAGCCAAGAAACTCACCGCCTAAACAAACTTGATTCTCAGTGGACTCGGACCACAAACCGTCCTGTAAGAACTACATTTAACTGAACCGATCATCCTGACTATCACCGCGTCCCATCCGGTCTACACCAGTTCCTATCACGTATCACACGAGAAGCCCACCACCACCTTGCACAATGTAAGATATTTTTTCCCTATGATAAGTGCAAAAGGGGTAAATGTATGAAACTGTTGCAAGTGCAAGTGTACTTCAGACATGGTGCGCGAACGCCTCTTCATCACGTGCGATCGCCAAATGCTGCAGACGTGCGTTTTGTATATTTTATCTTAAGTTACTTCCTTCTAGGCTTTCTGGATACCTGAGCTGGCGACTGATTATCCTAAAGCAGTTTATCCGAACAAAATAGTAGATATTTGTTCACAGAAGGAAGTCCCAAATGCTTTGCAGAGTAATTTGCCCGTTGCATACAAACTGCCGGTATGCGGAAGTTGTTTTGACATTTTTCGAACTCTATTTGAAGGGGGGTCTTCGCACCGGTGAATTGACGACCGAAGGTCAAATTGATGCTTACGAGCTGGGAAAAAAGCTCAAACATTCTTACATGGACCAACAGGCTTTTATTTCAGGCACATTGGACACGAAAGAGATTTAGTAAGTATTATTCATTGCTTTTCTAAATTCCTAGTTTGAGATCGTCTTTGATTGGACGAACTTTAATATCAATTCGGTGTGTTGCTGCAGGAATATATGGAGATACTTATCACGAAACTGGAGAAAGTAGCTCACTTCAATTCAAATGCTTTACTTTGTTTAGCGGAACCTTTGATGATCTATGTTGAACCTCTTGACCGTGAATACATTTTCCCTAATCCATCACAATGCGGTATTCTCGGAAAGCTCTACAGAGAAGGTATAGAAGAGTCAAAGAAGCTTCGTAATCATTTGGAGATGAAACGAAAGCTAAAAGTGATTCTTGGTAAGTATTTCCAACCCTTTTTATGGCGGACCACTTTGTTGAACAATCGTTATCTTTATCTCTGATATAGTAATTGCTGTCTCAATCTGGAGTATTTGTCTTGGATTGATATGTAAATGCTTAGATAAATACGTTAGTATTTGGTCTACATACCCTCCGTGTTGAATCTCTATTCGTTCGGTTGTTCAATCGATAAGGCAGATATAAATAGATCAGACTGTCTTATCACCTTTCTTTGGAATTTTAACAATTACTGAAGTGCCCCGACCAAAGGAGGATGCTTCGCTATTGCAGATCAATCAGAAGAATGTGTGGGAGGGATGTATTAGGTTAGAGATAAAAGCTCTTCGCCCTTCTGCTGGGTTTTCATCTTCATTAGGGGCTTTCATGTTATCCTATTTGTGAAGTTCTGCTACAGTGCTTGATATACCAGGCACCTCGTAGTCTACGTCGCACGGACCTGACTGAAGGTTCCCAATTTAATTGCTTATATGTGAGTTACGTTGATACAATAGCCTATTAAAATGCTCGGCTCCTCGAGGAATTTTGTTTTCCCTTTTGGGAAAACGCTGTCCGCCTTCGTCGTGCAGGGAAGCTTTTACCGGTTTGTGTCTGCTAGATAAGAATTGAATTAAATGATAGAGTTCTCCGTAATATCCTGCAAGGGATTCGGTTTGCATTTCATACGCGATTTCGGGTCGGTAGTTGCGAATGGTTTTGCAACGGAAAGTATTTGTACCGTAAATGCTTGCTATCTTTGCTTTCATAGACAATCGTTGCTTTTTATTCGATATACAATCTTCTTAGGATAGTGGTGAGACCTCAAGTTCATTAAAGATTGCATTCTGGATACCAATCTTCAGCATGTCTCTCGTGTTCACCTTGCTTTTCACCGCATTGGTTAGCAGAATTGTTGGTCAACTGCAGAACCATTGCAGCCAAGGGTTTCAAGCTTTTTGGAGGCTTTTACGAATCAAAACTGATTTCACCTGGACGATGAACTATGCGCTAAGTCGTAAGAAATGCGCGCAGATCAATATGCGGTCTGTACTCTGATCTTTCACCGTTTCAGCATCCCTTTAAGAACGACAGTTTTGCATTGAGGATGTCCTGAAACCGTACGTATCTAAGCTGAGTTGATCCCTTATCATAACGAAACCCTCATCGAAGTATCAAAACTCTATCACGACAGTTACGACTTTGATACGCTAGTATCCCGTAGGATTCAGTATAAACACTTTTAAGCATTGTGTCTGTAGGAGGGGGGTTGGGGAGGAACGGTGAAATCTTTTGATATATTTAGACACTCAGTGTCTATTGGTAAACTAAATACCAGTCCTTGGTGCTGTATCGAACATTGAAGAGCAAATAGAACTGGTAGCTAATCGAATTCGGGCTTTTTCGTGAAAAATCTGCACTGTGCACCTCAAGACCATAAGTTTAGTAAATTGCTTCCCCTGTAGCTTTTCATACTACTAAGAACGTTTTCTGAGTATGACGTGGATCATACATGTTCTGTTGATATGATGCAAACTTTTTAAGAAATGTCGGTTTACTAATCATTGATACTCACCACTTTCGTCAGGCGTGGACAGATTGGTTGATGACTTCAGACAAGAGGCATTTCCTGGAGATTGTCCGATTTATTTTGTCAGGGACGATTATTTGTCACGTCAAGTGAGTTTCTATTTTTGTAGTGCGGCATGTGGCCACAATCAAAGTTTTATATAATTTTTTTATGTACACACTGAAGGCAATATTTTTTTCTAAAATCTTTTTATTTGATCATCATCCTATTTAATATAAAATTTAATTAGATTTATGTGTTTGCATATTGGCATTTTTTTGAATTTTATAAATGTGATTGTTTTGTGCTTTATGACTGGTTATGACTGGTCCAAACCTCAAAATTCAGTTATTAATGGATAACACAAAATTGTATCGCACTTTGTACTTTTTCACAGTAGACTCAAAAGCTTTACCTTTTTTTCGGAAAGGATTGCAATATTCGAATCTGTCCTCCGGATCCAAGTTGAGTTATTTATATTTTATACTTGTCCGGGCCCGAATCGATGATATGCGAAAACCGCGGTCTATTAGAAACCGGCATATAATCAGTCGGTTTGTACACCTTTTGGGCAGGAGCTCACGCTTCTGGCGTGTCCAACGCACTGAGTCGATCAGTCAGGCTTGTTATTATTGTTTCTAGGGTATTCTGGATACTGCACATATATCTCTAGTAGGGAAATTAGTGGCCATTGTTTTTGAAACTCCTTTAAATGACGTAGCTGCTGTAACCCATTAATCTGTTCATAGCCCTGGGTATCGGCTTGTTATCTTCCTTAGTTAGTACAAAACCTTGACACAGAAAACCGATGAGTACAACCTCTTTAGTAGAGCTAGTAAAACCAGATCAGTAGAAGACATTTTGAGAGGAATTAGTTCCCGACGATACTGAGGCATTTCAAGTTGAGTCAAGTTATCGAATTATGCATATTGATGGACAAACATTTAGCAAGTACATAGCCACTAAACAATGGGGTTCTTAATATTATACGGGAAAGATAATGATGAACTACTTTTAACAGTTTGCTTCTTTGGAAACTATTGAACTAAGTAACTCTGCGATGACTGCAGATGGCCAAATTTGACTCGGTAACGCTGGTCAGTCTGAATGTGAGCTGCTTTGCACCGTAGAAACGCATTTCATTCGAAGTGTCCTGGCCGGTAATTATTCTAGTAATAGCAACACTTAAGTCTATAGTTCACAAAGTGTATGGTTGTCTGGATAAACTACGACCTATGCGGGAACATAGGTTCTGGAAGGTGATCGGTCAAACTTAACAGCACTTATCCTACATCTTTGTCTACAAGTAACTGAGAGTTAAGTTTGTATTTACAAAAGCAATTACCTTAGATGCAATGGATTACAGGTTTATTAACAACCTGTCTAGTTTACCCACAACATTCACCAGTAAGCCTCACTTTGTGTGGATGAATGTTTTGCAAACTAGAACGAAGAGGGGACAGGGCGAAGATTGGTTCTCACTGAGGTCACATAGGAGTTTATGGAAGGGTATTCTGTAATATGCTATATAAAGTGATCACTGGACACTTAAATGGATAGTTAACAACATCATGATTTTGGATATGCTTTAAGGTTTTAGTATATAACCCTTAAAAGGAATATGTATATCTGTGTGTATGATAACCAGTTTGGAACACGAATCAGCATCACTGTATTTGGCGGAATGAAAATGTTTAAGGGTAAAACAAAGTACCAAGCGAAGGACAGGAGGGTGAGTCTTTTGCTTTGCACGACAAGGGTCTTTTTATTCTTGGTAATCTTTTGTTTTCTTTTTCGTTTGGAGAAGCTGTAGGCGCCTGCGATGGACGTTTTTAGCACTTAAGCCTTTTGGTTTTGAGCCATATTCTTTAAAGTTTCATACTGATAACACTGCTCTACCCTCGATTTCAAATGGGGAAATGTGAAAAATTTGAATGTTCCGTTACCTTCAGGCCAATCACGATGATTTTGCTAACTGTACCCATGCATCATATCAACCATGGGGACGCCCTGCGTAGTACGCTTCCTAATCACAGGAACTGTCATATTGTAGTCATTATAAATTATATGTTCCGTATTTTGTTTATTTATATTAAGAACCAATTTAGGGAATAATATTCGAACATAAGTTTCAAGTTTTAGTAACGGGTTTTTTTACCTAACAGGCGAAATTCGGAGACAGCTTAACAAATCATGTTATTTTTCATGTTACCTATGAAACTGTTTGAATTTATGATATGATGCCGGATGCCACATCTATGGGCTTATTATCCGTTCCGTCTTTTTTGATTCTCCACTACCCCATTTTGCGTTATAGCGAATGGGACGGACCAAATTCTCCCTTCATATTCCCCTCGTAAACAACTATTTCATCATCACCAGCCTTTTTGTCGCATAAGCCATGACAGATAGCAGCTTTTGCGTTAGCTTAATCGGGATCCGTTTTCTCGTGGATTACAGAAGTGTCGTTTTGACAAATTCGTAAAAACATTTTCATTTTTATCTAAAAGCCTCCGAATGAACATGTGGAAAATTTCTTTTTTTACTTTAGGTGTGTTGTTTGTGTATGTGACTTAGCGAGCATTGATTGTTTTTCGTTCGACTGTAGGTATAGTGTCTACCGTAAGCTAACACATTACTTAGATCGGCAGAGCGGGTTTCCTTCGAGAGTCGCTTGCGTATTGCAAAATATGAAAACTTTTATGGCTTACTTGCTCCGGTAGTAAAATTCTGCACAATATGTGAACACCATTCTAAAACAACACAACGTGTTTTCTTGAGCTGGTGAATAATCCGTCCGAAAAGAAATAAACTCGAACTTGTACAATTTCGGATCCCTCGTGTGCCTCACGGTTACTGAAATTCGTCATCAGTAGTGAAATTATGTTTTGTCCCTCGTCTAACTGGCGTTTGCATCATAATCGTAATTCGAAGTAACTCGATTTACAAACCATCATAATCTCTGATTCAACTCTATTGAAGAATGCAGATGAAACGGAGGACACTGAATTTCAATGATTGAACACTGAAAAGTAGAATAGGGGCGCGATAAAAAAACTACTATATGAGCGTCCACTCGCAGCCAGTCTTTTCTGTCGCTCCGATGCATCTTCCAATTCAGGCACGCTTTGCGACCTACACCAGCTGCTGTGTATTCAGACCCAAGTTGTTCAACACTCTCCTTTGTGTACATTCGTGTTGTGAACACTTGCAGCTTACAAAACCTGCTACTTTCTGTTGCACTTAATTTGACAGGTATGACTGTATCGTGGAATTCGTACCGCAAACACTGAAAATGCTACTTTTGCCGTCGGTTAAACTTTTGCAACAATGTTGCCCATCTGGAAGAACTGTCGGAAGGCAATTCATTCTATTTAGTTAAAATGTTAACCAAGCAAGAGCCCATCGGTTGATAAACCATCTACCGGATTTGAGCAAAATTGTGGCCATACCATACAGGCGTTATCAGGTCTATTCTCTCAACCAACACCAATAGTATCCGGTGGCAAAGCGTCTTTGAGTGAGCGAAATCTGGTGGAAAAGTCTTAGAATAAGTTCACGGGTGAGCAGCTCACTTTGTTGACTTTTCTTTTTCTGGTCTGGCCAATTTGGTCGTTTTTGGCTTACGAAAAACCGTGAACTGATTTCTTTGTATTGTTTTTTGGCAGACATTATGGACTCCGAGAAATATCAAACAATGTAATTATTAACTTCAAGTACCAACCCAATCAAGATTATTTTGCTGTCTGCTGCTAAGCTGCTCACATCCCTGAAACAAGTTCCCCACCTTGCCCGAGTATTCAGTGTTTTACTACCGAACTGTCATCACTTTTGGCATTTCACATTGATGCACATATACCAAGGGTAGTTCGAATCTAAGTCGTTGCGTGCAGGAAAAAAGCTAGATGGTAGTAGTAATCTTATCTTTTTTTAGAATTCTTGTCCTCGTTCTCCTCCCTGACAACATGCATTATTTTAACTTTGGCTGGATATTGCCCAACGAAATTGCCCCGGGTGTTGTTAGAATTTGGTAATAATCTGTCAGCTTTGCCTCACTGAATTTCACTGTACAGTGGTCATCATGACTCCGGTTTACCCCACTGTAAACTTACGAAGTTATGCGCTTGCTTCGTTTGTAAATAGCGGGCAAAGTTTCCATTACCTCCGGGACTGGATCTCCTACTTCCTGAAATGCACCGACTTTCAGCCGAGGAATTGTGCTACGAGTTGTTGGGCAGTAAGAGGTAAGTTTCATTCGAAACAGAAAATCGGTACCGGATTGTTTTGGTGGTTTTCATACTCATTTAATTTTCTCACTTTTCCTCCACCATACAGAGATTGGGTGTCACATCTCCCGTTGGTCATGGCGCCTGTGTTTCAGATGATAGTGTGCAAGATGCGCAATTTCGAGAAGTGAGTTCCATCACCGTGCAATCTTCCTCTACTATGCTACAAAACTGTCATTGATCAAACATCTTTTTAAGGCGCTACGATATAGATTTCCCTCTCTACTGAAGGGAGTTCCGTTCGGGTCAAACCGATAGACTACCAATTATCCAATTTTGTAAAAACCTCCCTTATTTGAAACTCTCGAGCATAGAAAAGGAACAAATTGCGAGACACCAGTCTTTATTTTTTTCATTCGTTGCACAAACATGATGTTGAAATTATGATGTCAAGCATCAAAACAACATTGGTAACGGGCTTGACACCCTTGTTGTTAGATTTATTAATTAAAAGGACATACGGATGCCTGCAAGCCAGCCAATTGTTTCTGCGTATATGAGTGCAGTCTTATTGCCAACATCAAAAACCGGTGTCCTCGGGTTCCAAATGACAATTAACCCGCGGTTGCAGAGGTCGAGCATACCGAAATTGTTTTTCATACTAGCGTTTTAGTAATTGGCGGTAGCAGTCACTTCTCCGTTCATTCAATCAGCTATCGGTGTATCCTGTACACAGACGCATCATCGTGAAGTTAAACGAACTAGTAAACCATGTGAGATAATCAAAACAATACATGTGTCAGAATGCCTAGATTAGCTCAGCTAATTTTACCACTCAATTCGCCGCCATATATACGTCTGGTCAAAACGTTGAGGGTACTTATGAGACACGCCTCTTTTTCGAGTTTGGCTTCACCATCCTAAAATTCACGCTACTTTAAAAGTTTCATCAATTAATATTGATTATACATCGTAAGAACACCAAATAACGAACAGGCATGTTTGCGGTGATTAATCTACAGGCTAGTACGTCACAATTTATGTCAAAACGTTGATTAGGGTGAACAGATCATGAAGAAAGTAGGAAGATCAATAATCAATATTCCAGTTCCATGACCGGGTTTTGCTCAAACTTTACTCACCACACTTACACATTGGTTCGGGTCATTAGGGGCGGGTGGGAGGGGGATGACCGTGTCGTGTGTTGGCCGTGAAAGACCGAGTGTTCCTGCGAATCGCTTCTGGGAGCATAGTGGAAGGGGTAGAGATTATGTAGGCGGATTCCGATCGCTTCCGTTGCGGTCCGAATGCGACTCCTCGATCAACGATTGTGAACTAAATAGATTGATCGAAACGCCTTGGCCACATCAACCACATGGTTTGACTCCATTAGATGCGGAAAGATCTGGTTGTTTATAGATCTTATCACTCCACTCTTCAACCAGGCCGAGTGGTGTTCGCGGACTCGTTTAGGTAAACGTCTGCTCTTGCGGCCAATATAACGTGTCCTATAGGAACAAGTGCATAGGGAATGAGACTGCAGGGGCAGAAATAAAGGTAATGACGGTACGCGTCTGCTAAGTAATAGCTAGATCCATGTTGTATCAAAAAACGATTTTACACGTGACGTTCTTTGAACTGGGTATATTTTTTAATTTTAGGTCTGTCTCAGAGTTGTAGATTTGGTTCATAATAAGACTTAATAAAAATTGACAATCACTTGTGTTTCAATACAGAGCATGGGTTACCGTGTTCAGCTAACTATTTTGTAGTTCATCCCAACACCCGTTTCCCAAAACCTAATTTTTATCCATGATCAACTGTGTGTTTACGTGTTCCAGTTCAATTATTCCTTGTATCTTTATTTTGCTAATGCACAGTTAAGTTTTTACTACCACTAATCTTGCCACGTCGTGCGACAGTTTGGATTTTCTGTTCCTCGGTTAACCATTTGATCGATCACTGGGTTGGAGTACATGGAAGAAATTAAAGCTAGTAGCAATCAAAATACAGAAATAGAAGACGAGTGAATTAAATATCTGTGTCAGGACTCAATAGGCGTTCATCGGCTCCTGCTTACTGCTTCCAGCTTTAAACTTGCATTTACTCCTGTAGCGTAAAGACAGCCACAGCGCAAAAGTGCAACGTTAATGGTTGTGAGAACACCAATTTGGAGGCGAAGAATTCTTTTCATTGATTCATCTTCTGGCCTGTACAGATCAAATAGGAAAATGGCATTTTGAACGGGGATAGTCATTCAGTCATTCAAAAGTCACGGTGATTGATTGATCCCCATTCAAAATGCCATTTTCCTATTTGATATGTACAGGCCAGACGATGAATCAATGGAAAGTATTCTTCGCTTCTAAATTCGTGTTCTCATGTTAAAATGGGCATATTCTGGAAGTTAATGGTTGTGTGAACTGAACTGCTTCTAACTCTCCTTCCCATTTTCCTCATGCTTTTGTAAACCAATTCTCCGCTGTTTATAACTTTTTTTGATTATTTACAATTTATTGATGTCTAATAGTTTCATTTATTTCAGGGAGTTTGGAGTTGTCATGACTAAATGCTTCCTCTACAAATGCAGTGATTCATGATTTTATTTCGTTACCGTCCATAGCATTGCTAATATCTCATGTTACTTAAAAATTTGTCTTCACTGTCAAACACAATACCATTAGTTTGATACACCGGATCACTTTGATCCTAGTCAAGAGTAAATATTAGACTACTGGCCTTGTCGTTTACACCGGATACATTCGCAACATTCCGTTACCATCTTTTCTACCAGTTATCTGTGAACAAATTGGACAATGATGCTGGATTTTCCCACATTCCAAGTTGGGTTTATTCACTTAAGTCGACTGGAACAGAACGATTATTTTGAATCCTACCCTTTGCATGAATACACCACGCATGCCTCTGCTACAGTGCTTAACGTTCGCACAAGCCGGTTGCCACTTTAGATTCGGTTACACTCAGTCGAACTACAAATACACTGTCCCTTCAGTTGCTTTAAATTGCTAATGGATCAGTTCTCTTATCGTGAGATTCCCACGTTATCGTTGTTCGGTCCCCGTCCTGCGAGATCCGTTCAACAAATTACTACTGTTGGTAAATAAACAGAATTGTGCACTCGAACGGTGTGTCGTGGTTCGAGGGGGCTCGTTCTAACTAACGTCACTCACAGCTGGTTAGGTTTATGTAACTTGACCTTGACCTGTTTTGTTTACCTGTAAGCTTATCTGGTGTTTCATTCTCGATAATAATTCAAAGTTTCATCCGATAGGCGAATTGTCCGAATCGCTCGAGCACGTTGAATGTAGGTCGGTCAAATAGAAATGCTTTCATTTTATTTGTGCAGTTTTTTATGCTAAACATTTTCGTTGTTGACGGCTGTTCAGTTGATTGAACTTCATTCTGCAGCTGTGGTTCAGTTCATTGCAGTGCTGTTACATTTACACTTTTTAAGCACTTCTCCGTTTGAACGAATCAGTCGGTAGATACACACTGTGGGTTAGAAGTTACCTTACACTCGTCCCTGAATACTATCTAGGTCAACACCATTCGATCTTTTCTTATCCCTGACGTTTCATTTGGTTAGTGTTCATTACCGTCTACTCTTTTCGAACGAACCGAAACCGTTTTCCCACGAGATGAGATACGACAATTTTATATTTGTTTTTTACTCGGAGGGAAAATACGTGATCTGGTAGCATCTCACGACATTCGTATTTTGTCTCTAACGGAAAAATACTGGCAATGGCTACGGTTTTGAGCGTTTGTCAATACCGTTGAACCTCCGAATTTATTATATCGATTTTCTTGTTTGGTAACTCCTTATCACCGGTGTACAGGGGGTGCGAATAGTTCATTGACCCCAGATACCTTTAAGAACACTCTATCCTTCTGTTTTCATCTGCATGACTTTGCTGCAGTAATTTTATGCCGGTAATGTCTTGTCTTTCGAATGAATTTATCAGGCTAGATTTTCTTAAGATTTCCGATGTGTGAAGTGAGAGATTACCACTGTCACCATTACCACAACTACCGCTGATAATGAAATAATAATAATAATAATCATATTGATATCAGTAATAGCCTTGCGAGCGGTCGTGCACTAGATGGTTGTAAAGTACAGCCATTATCCCGGAGTCGCAGAAATCATCGCATCTGAAAGAGCACAAATCAGAATTTGAAGAATAACTTTGAATCCAGCTCTTTGTCACAGGCTCCGTTCCAGACATATGCGTATGCATCTGTGCGCGGACTAAAACCCAGATATTCCAGGGACTGCGATTTAAGTGTCACGGAATAAATGTCTACAATGTGCACCTTTGATGCCAATGCGTTTTTTACGAGAATAAACGGTGAGAAATTGACAAGAAATTCGTCCAGTAAACAACCACAAGTTCAAATTCAATATAAACTGGTTTTTTATCGGATTAACATGGATGACGGTNTTTGGCCTTCAAGGCCAGCGCTTTGATGAGCGAAGACCTTAGCCGCTAATGGGATTGCAGAGTGGCCATCTGATTATGTGTAGATCAAGTTAATCTATGCGGCTCGATTCGGCCTTATCGACTGTTTTTATTTTTAAGTTCGTGGTTTTGATTCACGGTGATGATGGTGGTGGGTGTGCATCATTGACAATATGGAACAAATTTAGGACGATTTTGCAATGCTTCCCGGCATTGCAGGAGAGTTTATGCCATTTCTCGTTCGTTTAGAAAAACTGTTCCGCACGATAAACCACATGATATTTGCGTAGTTTGCAGTCCTTTTCGTTTTCCCAGGAGTCACGAGAAAATAACAGTAATGATTTAGCCAATCACGACAAGAAGTATTCACGTGACGCTAAACATGTGATGAATAGCGTTTCCCCCGTGGGGAGTTCTGAACACAGGTAAAACCTGCTCAACGCGGACGAACATTCACAGAAGACTATGCAAAAGGTCACTCCTCCCTGCACTATTATTTCAATTTCGATTCTTCGAAGATAGATGTTTGTTGAGTAACCCTGAACTTAGTACGTCAATAAAAAGCCAATGAGGAACAATATTGTTGTTCTCTTTAGCATCTAACGAAGCACTTTTTACACGGTTGGGAGTATGCAAAATAGTTCGCTGTCACAGTATTTCTCGTACAGGCTAACACACATAAAAACTTCAAGTATTGGTCAACGACGCTCATTTGAACCGCTGTTATCTTATCATCAGACTTGCACGGCTATGAGCCACGTGAAATTCTTCATCAGGCTTGCTTACAAGTCAGATAGTTCCACCCTGAGTACAGTCTTCACCCTTAATAGTTTACCGCTAAGTCTTTGAATGGTTGTTAAATCATTTCGATATGTTCTTTGAGCATTCCTCAGCATTGGTCTGTATTCCTCGGTTAATGTTTTTTGCAAAAACAGGAGTCATTTGAATGACGCAAGCAATTGGTGGCTTGATTATCCAGTTTTATTACTAACAAACGGATAGACCCGGATAATCTTTATTTACAACCTTGGCAACAACTCCGAAATACCTCATGGGGCTGTACTGTCCCCATGATTATTTTCCACGTATAATTACCACACTTTTTATATTCTGTACATGTTTTCAAGTATTACAAAATGATGTGATATAAAATGTGACGTATTAGCCAGTTGATGGATCACCGAAAAAAGCCTTTTCGCTAAACTGCGTTTTTCATTCAATGTGTGTCGCTGATATATTACAATGGTATTGTGTTGAGAGAAACCATCTACTCTTCTTTTGGTCCAACTTCTTTTATTCAAATTCAACTTTTCTCTTCTCTCAGTCGAGTTTCATTTATTATCCCAGCAATTTTTTAAAAAACGTTTGCAAAGTTTTTCACGCCCTTTCTTTCCCACAGACCACATTATTCTTGATGTAGGGTTAACCCTGTCAGTTGCTTTGGAGTCACTATAGATAATTGTCTTCACTACAATACAACGCTCAGTTTTCGATCAGCCTATACGCTCATGTAATCATTTATTGATTTATGCCTACAGACTTACACCATACGATTTTTTATTTCCTTCTAATAAGCTTTATCCTTGGACTAATAATAATAATAATAATAATAATAATAATAATAATAATAGTGCAGTCCAATAGATATCAGTTAAAGAGATTGGGGTTCGTATTTTTCCGCTACGCTTGTTCATTCCGCAGAAATAATCCTCACCAGATATTCCTTGGTGACAATTGGCCGATTTTATTGATGTGCTGTTAATTACATAAACCGAAGGAATTCTGCATCCCGTAATCATTATATTTAGTTTTTTTTCTAATGAAAGTTAGACGAGCAACTCATTCCGTGGTATACGATTTATCACTTAAGATTTGATGATAAAAAACAGGTAAAGTTGATTAATCAGAATGATGTTCTGGTTCTCGTTTTTCTTATGTTACATTAGGTGGGTTTTTAGGGCGTCCTTGGTCAACCGGTGTACCAGTGTTATTAGACGTGACGAAAAGAATTGGTTGATGTTATATTTGATCTGTCTGTGAATCATAATTAATTACCAGATTCTTCATTTAACGGCACCGTGTATGTCATTCGTTTCAGTGGACACTCCCTTCGTCTAAGTTAATTTGTGGTTTATGTTTACCGGTGTCACATGAACGAGTAGTGTCCACTAGTTGAGAGCGTTACTTTTCATCTCCGCTGGTCATAAATAATTTTCGGTTTTGCGGTTAGACCAGATCTGCGAGCAAAGAAAGGATGACTGAAGGGTGTATTGAATAAACACTGGAGTGAGGATTACTGTTCAAGCCACCCAATTCACCGACTTCACCGCAGTTTGGCGTCATTCACTCCCGTGGGTAGTATCCTCTCTCATCTACATTCTAAGTAACGTGTGTCGAAAAAATTATGAATTTCGAATATCCAATCATCTTGTAGCATAGGGCGACGAGATGCCAATTCGTCTATGGCTTTTAAAGAGTGAACTGGTAGATGATACAGGTTTGTTAGAGCAACGTACTCGGGATTCGGCAGTTGAGGATTAGCGAATGGTGTGATANTATATATATATATATATATATATATATATATATATATATATATATATATATTCTTCCAATGATTATTCTTAGTTTGAAGTCCCCGACCTTGAAATACAAAACGACCCATACGGCCTCAGTTGCCCATTGTGAAGTAAAAGAATCCGCCCAAACCGATGAGTAAAAAAATTCTCGTCCTTTTCCGCCCGAAGAACTGTAATTTATTAAGCAGTTGTTGGACCCTGCGATCGCATTGGGTTCTATGAACGGCTTTCAATTTATTTGTGATTTCGACCGAAGGAATATTTTTCGGTCACATCGAATAGATGTTGTGTGCTGTAGCTATTCATTCGATTTTTGGCGGTGCGTGAAGAAATTAAATAGATTCTATACCTTGTCCGAACCGCATCACCAAAAATGTCTTGTTTGTATCTCCTTTGTTATAGAATCCGTTTTTGATTCGGTTAGCTGGCTTCGTTCATGATACTGCCTCTGTAGAGTATCCAAGATAAGTTGCGTTATCTGTCAGATAATGAGAACTTTATTTCACCGGAATAAATTACGCATACGTCAATCTAGCAGCCCGGAACTGTGCTCACTATCTCCTAGATGCAACCAGGCCACCTGATTACTGTGAACAATGAACAGATGACCTTTATTGAAATTCGCGCTGTTGTGACATCCGACGATTTGTCAAGAATCAAGTGTATACCACAGCAGTTTCTGCCAATTCTGCTGTACGGCATAGAGACTTCGCCATTACGAAAACAAAATACAAATAGATTGTTGGTGTTCGGAAACCGCTTTCAACGTCGCACTGCACGAATTTGGTGGGGAAACCGGACAAGCATTTTTGAGGTTACGCGCAGTTTTAATTATTCCCGGTCGCCACGAGAGCATTTCGTCGACCTCCATAGATTGCGTTGTTTGGAGCATAAGTTGCGCATATCGCCAAATAGTTTGCCACGGCGCGTGCTATTTTCCGAGGCAGGTGTTGGCTGGAAAAAGTAAAGGATGGTAAAACATAGACCGTGCATGCATATATGAAAACCCTGAAGAAGAGACGCGTTATGCTTCCTGGATTGAGACATCGGAATCAGCGTCGTCAGTGGTTATAGACATCGAGCGATATGGTTGAGTAACGTAAACGATAGCGCTGGTGCATCTTCTCAGTTTCCTTGCAAACTTAGTCTTCGTAAATGCTCTTTTTCAATCTGATACTGATTCTAATATACCAATATTTCCTTCATCCAAATGAGAAGTTATGAGGTGGAAACCAAAACCGGCGCACGAA
This sequence comes from Echinostoma caproni, assembly GCA_900618425.1. Lineage (NCBI taxonomy): Eukaryota > Metazoa > Platyhelminthes > Trematoda > Plagiorchiida > Echinostomatidae > Echinostoma > Echinostoma caproni. Next base: position 9,611 of record UZAN01047730.1, on the reverse strand, counting down.
AGTGCGTAGTTAACGGTTGTGAAGACGGAGACTGTTCTAATTCGAGAGCTTTACCCAAACGTATCAGTTACTCTCCATTCATTTATACTTATAAGCAAGCATTCGTATCATTTTAGTCCTAAAGAAATACGTGAAAACCGCAATTTTTTCGTTACTATGTATGAAAAGCCGTTAATAGGCAATAGCAAGACCACTTTTTCGAAAGGGAAAATGGTCTTTAAATACGCTGACAGGATACACTGAAGTAAAAACGATCGGTAATGGTGATGACCGCTCGACTTATAGTGGTGACCTGTACCACCTACGCACTGTAGCTTACACGTTGGATATTCAAGTGAAAGTCTCTTCTTGACTACTCCTTGTCACCGAGTCCTTTTTTCTAGTAATTTTCGCTGTTCTAATGGATATGCTACTCGTGGATTTAACTCACAGATTTCATCGTAGCAAACGGATGTAAATGTTTATTTCGGTCAGACCGTGCGACTCAACTTTCATAAAACATCATTCCTCTTTTTTGTGTATTCCGGTCTGAAAAGTCCTATAACGTGAATCATTTACATTCTCCTATACCGTAACTAACAATACTGAAACGGAATATTCTCTTTAGTTAAAATTGCGGGCATCATAAATTATGCTGTTTCAAAACGTACTAATTGTTGTCTCCTTCCACGTTTCCGATAGATTTTCTACCATTAATAGATTTTGCTTACATACTCTCTATTGTATTCGTGAGATATTGAAATTAATTCTAACAGATCTGGAGGAAGCACCTTTGCATTCTATTTATCCACGTGAACGAAATGTACCCTATCAAAAACTAATTTGTTGTGGAATCCGTTGGCTATGCGTAAACACTTATGATATATTGTTAGGTTTAGAAGTTGTTCTGTGTCGCATCAAGAAGTACCCAATCACTTGCCTTCTGATCCATCCTACCCAGTCGAATTATACCTCTCTATTTGTTTACTTTTCACGTCCCTTAATACATCAGTGATCCGGTGTGAGCATTTGAATGTCAAATGTAGAGGTGATTCGCTTTTTTTCATTTGTCCATGGCTTACCGCTACAGTTTTCGCTCATCACGTAACTATCCACCAGTAGTTGAAAATTTTCACCTCTCACATTTGAAATACTATAAATTGTTTTGCTAGAGCGACTTGTGATTTGAGTGACTAATCACTTCGATCATTGTTGTGTTCTCCTTCCGTTTTTTTAATCCGGAGCGCTTTCCAGCCGTTCTAATTGCCTATCCGGTAGAACTGCCGCACCTACCTCTGGTTTATCAGGTTAGGTTTTAATAGCTCCTCTTAGTCTCCTCGATACTCAATTTTTTTAAGTAGGGCGTAACCGGTGAAGACTGAGCAATCACTGTAATTGGTTCATGTTGCTGTTGAAATGAGCATCATCAGTCTTATTGTTTGTGATTCACATGTTTTGTTCCTAATATCAATTATTTTGTCTCTCTCACGTTCACTTGTTTTAATTGATTCCCCCTAGCGTCCCAAAATTTCAGCTATATGCTTGTCACGACTCCACGTTGATTCTGTTGCTGCTGGGTCTGGAATGTTTTGACGGTCAGTGGCCACCATTCGCCGCAGATATCATTCTGGAGTTGTACTGTTCTAGCGAGTCACCTAGCCTCGATTTGAGCCGTAAAGGAAAACCACAACTAACTGAGTGTCCGGACGAGACTCCGAGTCTTGTGGAACCCGAATTAGAACAGCCCATTGATCCCAGTGATCTCTGGATTCGAGTTCTGTATCTCGGCCGCGTGGTTCCTTTAGCCTGTTTATGGAAACTAAATTCAGTTGATGTTGAATTAACATCTGACGGGTATGTTCCACTGAGCGCTCTGGTAGACCGATGGTCAGAGGCTTTGAATTACAAGCCGCCACCGGAAGTGTCCCAGAAATAATACTATACGAGTCATCAGTGAGACAGACTATGTCGTTTGATTTGTCTCGTTCGTTTGGTACTCATTGCGTTCGCACACCATCTAATTCTCATCAGTGTGCGCGCATCTTACCAATTTTGGCTCTCCCGGCCCGTAGTTCTAGTCCGTTCGCACTGTGACACATCCCTCCTATTCACGATTGTTCACCAGTTCTGCTCAATAATTTATTTTCTCTAACATTCACTTTGATGCTTCTGTGATAGCATTATGGTTGTTCGTTACTTCTCTGTGTCTCGATGCATTTCATGTTAGATGTGTTCACGCGATATATATGCATGTTACTTGGAGAGTCCTGATTATCGTTTCAATGCACTGACAGTCCTTCTTGAACATGGTGGCTGTTGCACGCCCTCAAATTGTCCTGTGTTATAATCTTAATTTATTTTTTCCGTTTTGATTCATTCTGGTCAGGTCGATATTTCGTTTTTATCCTGTATACTCACAAGATAACGGTACTACTGGTTTATTTTCTAATACGGCAAACAGAGTTCAACGTTTGGTAGCGCAAGGGTGAGGGTGACGAAGGTTGCGTTATGTATACGCTGCCTCCAAAGACGATCTTCTGGTTGTGAATATTCTCATATGGGTTACAAATCAACATTTCTGTACGTATTCTGTCCAGGGACTTTCGTTGTTTAGGCGCTGTTCCAACAGAACTCCGGTTATATGAATAAAGCATAAACGAGCGTTCGTATGAAAGCAAAACAAGGACTGTAACAACATGTATTGTGGATAAACCCGCACAGCTCAAAGGGAGGATACGGAAGAGCGAACAGGTGTGCGAAAAGTAAAAGCAAACACGCTTGATCCAAAAAGGTGGCCTTGGTCCGGTAAAACAATATACTGCAAAAGAGGCATGGTACATGTAGAAGGGAGGTAGCTGATGTCACTACAGTCGTTTGACCTAACTGGTGGATGATTGTTCTCAGATTCAAACCAAACATGATACAATTCGATTCGTCCTCGCTACGCGGTTTTACAAAGTGAATGGAATAGTTTTAGACTTCTTTGGTGCAATCTCTACCTCTGCAGTACAGTTGTGTTTTCAAAGTATTTTATTGTGCACGGAGCAAGCAGTATAGATTTTAGCATACAACAAACTTTTCGCTTGTCTTTAGAACGGTGGGTAGTTCCTAAAACAAACAATAAAATTTGCCATAGAGACAAGACGAGTTTAAGGTTGACTGTAATTAGTTCTGTTTTCACTAACCAGCTTATGGTCAAATTGCACCACATGGAGAATTGTGCGGTGTGTTTCTTAGCTAAGCGCTCGGACAACTATGGTAAGTGCGCAATTTGACTTCTACAGTGTCTCATACAATATTTTGACATTGGCATCTATGAGTTGGATGCCTAAAATGAAGTCATGTTGCATAACGCTGAATGAGACATATGCGTTTGTAAACATTGATAAAAACTGCGTTGTTAGAAAACGCGGTCTTCCGCATATATATATATATATATATATGTCTACTTGTCGTCTCTAAATCCTCTGTTTGTTGTCCACCCGGCTAGGAGTAAGAATAACAATCGGTTTTCTTTTCTTGACTATATTCAGTTGAAGGTCATGTTATTTCCTGAAAAGCAACAGCAGTTTAACCTTTCCTAAGCTCGAGGGTACCTAAAATCACCGAGCAAAACTGTATCTCTGGCTAACGCACCTTTCGAAGTGATCGAACCTTGTTGGAGGTGTTCTTTACTTGAACAAGCGTGGGAAGCCTAGCTAAAATAGTAACATCTGACTACTCTCGAGAATATCTGAAATCAGAGATTGGTGTACTGTCAAACTCACGCGCCGCTTTATGTGAACAAACTTAGCCGACAATGGTCTTAACCTGAAAAACGGCTTGAAAC